>NMUG010005029.1:0-13416 GCA_002855965.1 Monotropa hypopitys | reverse complement strand
GTGGGACGGGTGGCGATTGTTGGCCACTACTGTAAGTCCAACGGTACGTGAGACGTACCCAACCCTGGTGCGCGAGGCGCACGAACTACTACCTATAGTAGTAGCTATTTTCAGGGCATGGGATGCTCAAACCTTTTGAAAAATGGCTTTGGCCGGTATATGTAAGTATCATGCATGAGATGCATTGGGGATTACACCGAATTGAGTCCCGATATTCATGAATCTTCACTCATGGCCCGTAATAGATTTATAAATAAATCACATTCATGGAAATTCTAAAACATAAGCTGAATAATACAAAATCCCACAGGAGACAGGCATAATTGGAAAACATACAAAAAATTCACGTATTAAGTACAATGTCACTCATCTAACTCGTGAGGTGCCGTAAAAGGTTCTGAAAACCAAATAATAATAATATAATTTCTAAAGGAAATTCTTAAACAATTTCGTCACTTATTTCCTTACTTATTTTCTTATCTTAAAGTCTCCCTTCAAATTCTCTAACCCTAGGTTTATGCTTAATTGGGTTTTTCTTGCATTTCCCTACAATTTCCGGGGGTCATGGTACATTTCCTGATAATTTTTTTAAGAAACAGCAAGAGGGACCAGTCCCCGGAGGTATGGGGGACCGGTACCTGCTGGGTACCAATACCTTACTGTTTAAGAGGAATCGGTCCCCAGAGGTATGGCGGACCGGTACCCGCTGGAAAATTCGGAAAGAACGTGAAGAACATCGAGTTTCGACTGTCGGTTTTCTTAATTCCAATCTATGATTTGACCACCAAGAAATGTTTAATTCTTAAATCCATGATTCCTAACACTATATATACTTAAAAATTTATGTTTTAACGTATATAAATGAATCAAAACGACTTTAAATCCGTTCGATTTAACTTTTGAAAATTTTAATAAAAACTTCGATTAAACATGTTTTATTGAGTTTAATTCGATACTGTAAGTCATAATAGATTACTAACCTTGCCGAGAGTGTCTTACGAGGGTTTGACAGAGTCCGATCGATCGATTGATCTTTGTTGATTCTTTTTTTCTCTCTTCTTTCTCTCCCTCTCTCCTTCTTCTTTGTTTTCTTTTTTTGATCTTTCTTTTCCTTTTTCCTTTTTATATTTTATTTTAATTCCATTAGAATAAGAAAATGAGAAATAAAAGAAACCGTTTGGCCATCCGTCGAGCTCCGAGATACTAATTTTGTTAAATTTGGTCCTTCTAGTATTTTTATTTTAAATTTAGTCCCTTTGTTAACATCAAAATTAATTAATCTCGTTATTCGACGCATCGATTAAATTTCGTAATCGGTGTTTTGGATTAACGGTATTGATGAAGTAGTTTCCTAGTCCTTTTCTTCAACAACTCTGCAGGGTCCTGCAAGGAAGATATTGACATCGGTGGGGTACCGACCAAATCCCCTCTGATGATTAAGTCACTGATTGGTTATAGTGAATGAAAGAAAGAGGTAGGCAAAGTGCTTAGGGTTACATTTTGTACTTCTAAATGATGCTGCTATGAGGGTTATATATTCCCCATTTATTTAGGTAAATCTTTAAAGAATCAACCACATTTCCTTCTTTTCCTCATACGCTCCCATTATCTTAGAAAAAATTCCATATCTTTTCCTTTTTTCTTTCGGAAAGGAAGGTTATTCTCCATATATGGTAATTGAATAATATAATTTTCACATGTAACGAGTCAAGAACTCCTTCGTGGGGTCACTCAGGTTGATCCAATGCATACCCTTTTCATAGCAAGGCCCAGCTCAATCGTAACCGAGCTCATTTGGTCGAGACTGGGTCAGCATAGAAGTTGCGACATGCTCATTATGCTCAGCTCAGTACAACACATGCAATGTGTTGGGCTCATGTCTAACAATCCACAGCAAATATAATTTGTATTCCAGTTTTACTAGATTACCTATTATTCCTTTGGAATACTAAAAGGTCCAAAAATAGAAATCATTTACTCTCGTTATTCGACACATTGACAAAATATAGTAATAGATGTTATGGATTAAAACACAATTTATATTTAAATTTTTCTCGACTACTTATTATTACTTTGGAAAAATTAATATTGTATTGAAAATATTTCTATTTAAAATCAAAAAATTTGAAAAAAAATAACTCTTTCAGTTTTAAAATAACCAAAGTTCCATAATAAAGTGATGCTAATTTTTAACCAAAAAAATCTCAAAACAAAACTTGTTTTGTAAAATAAAACTTCCCCCACTTTCTTCATTTCAAAACCCAAGCCCTTTTGCCCTCAAAATAATCATTAATTTGTTTCTTTCCATAAAGTAAAAAAAATTGAAATTATTTTTTTTGCAAATCTAAAAATTAGCACATTTTATTTTCATTTAGTAAAAAATAATTAAATTTGGTTAAAAAGACTTATTTGAAAAATGAAGTAATACAAGGGCGATGTAGAATGTCTAATATTTTCCCTACTTGTAATAGTAAATTTTCAAACTCATCTCTGATTTTCGCAGATAAAAAAATCTTTCCAAAAAAAATGTTTTTTAAAAAGTGACTTGTCACACCTGAACTCTATGCTGAGTAGCGACTCAAAAGAAAAGATTAATAATAGAATGCAATTGTGCTTCGGCAGATTCAAACCATTATTAATCTAGCAAGCATGACTGAATAATCCTGCCTTGCTCAATGCCTCGATTCGAATTCTATTAGATACAAAATACCTGAGATCTTCGAATGCGGAACTTTATTGTTCAGTTAAGTATACAAGCAAAATTATGCATTGGGACTGCTGGACTACTCACGATTACAATGGTGGGATACATCATTTTTTTAGTCTAGCATTTTTTTTAAAAATAAATCATACTTGTCTTTTTTATTTTCAAATAACTTGTCGCAATTTTTTGAGATAATCGGAAACCAAGGATTTCCTCCCGCGAGGGTAGGAAAATTTAAGGTGCAACATGATCTCAAGGTCTATTACGAGAGTGAGAATGATGTGTAGTGGATGAAATGGAAGAAAGTGTTGTGGATTGTGAAAATAAAGTGATGTGGAAGAAACAGAGGAAATGAAGTGGTGCATAAAAAACAAAGTGGTGTTGAACTGCATTTGTATAATGTTCCAAAATTTGTGTAATGGACCAAAATGGTATAATCTGTATATGTGGTAAGTTGGTTGGGTTGGATTTCCAATTTGTGAGCAAAAAAATGTGAATGATCTAAAATAACCTTGTTCATTAATTTTCATGAATGTTAATCTATCCCATTAAGTAAAATGTACCAAAAAATATGTTAGAAAATAGCATCCATATCACCTATTTAGAACACCTAAAATATGGTGGCAAATAGTATACGTATAAACCTTGAACAGATTTGTGTCATTAGAGGCATCAGACATTCAAATAAGAAAACATTAAATTATACAATCAAGACACTAAAACTACATTAAAATTTAATTAAAAGAGAAAGGCACTTGTTCTTATCTTTGCTGGAGTTATCTATCATTGCTGGAAAGGGATGCTCAATTTACTTTTTTTTGGGCAATCAACCCATTCGGGCTTTGAATGCTATCTAAAAAATTGAACATCTGGGGTATTCAGCATATGCAACAACGTAAGCATTTTACCTCTGATTTCATGTACGGTAAACCTTACCCCGCTCTAAGAACATAATATACACAAATGTTTAGAGATAAAGAGAGAGGGAGAGAGAAAGACATATCACATGCACAATCCTAAATCGATCAAATTGCAAGAGTAAGGAGAGAACCAGAATGGGTTGCAGAGCTGTGACAGAGCGAGATAAAGAGAGAGAGAGATAAGGACATACCAGAGACAAAAACCTAAATCGATCGAATCACAGGAGTAAGGAGAGAACCAGAATGGGTCGTCGATGGAGAGCATGATTCATCAATTTTCGATCATTTCATCATTGTCTGATTTGTATACGGATGTATGTGTGTGCGAGTGGGAGAGAGGGAGAAGGATAGAAGGTGCAACAATTGTGAGATTGTGGTAAATGCGGTTGGAGTTATTTCCCCTTTAGCTTGCCATGGATTAAAGACGTGCACATCCTTTGCAACGTGGGGCGTTAACGTGGCACATATGCGGCAAAATTTTAGAGATCTAAAATTATCTTATCCTTTGCTTTAGATTCATATTAATCTCATCCATTGAATGAAAACTCTAAAATAATTTTAGCTATTGCTTTCACTCAAAATAAATCTGGACCCTCCATTTCAGAAGACATTTTCAAAAACCTTCCTTCCTTGTTATATAGATTTTGACTCGATGATGAAACATTTATTCTACCTTTGCCCTAAATTTAGTGGTTTTAAAGACATTTGGTATTTTTTAATATTTATTCATTTGTACCATTATTGCCTAAAAATTGAAAAATTTTATATTATAAAAATTCATATAAGATGATGTAAGACAAATTATATGATTCTTTTTCACTTTTGGTCATTTTCACTTTTTTTAGATTCCTTTAATCGAGACAAATAAAATAATATAAAAATTTTAACCAAAAATGATAGCGAAATTGGTAAATATAAAAAAACGTAAGCCAATTAAATTTAGGCCAAACCGGGCACACACACCCCTACTCCATAACGGCTATGTTAACTGAATCTTCAGGACAGCCTCGTCGTCGAAGCATGAGACCGTTAACCTGAAACAATTGTTCTCCCCAGCACAAGTACAGGGGAAGAGAAATCAATTCTTTCGATTCTCCCTCTTCCCCTCTCCGTCCCTCCAGAAACCTCCCAACACGAAGCCCCAAAACAGGTTCTCCCATAGAATTACAAACCGAATTCTGAATCTCCGCTGCAAAAGCCACACGGATCCTTTTCCATCGAGATCTCAATGAAAGACCACCCGCTACAAGTGGACAAATATCGTTTCTAGGGCTACAATATTATGCAAGTCCTTTCGTACGATGACGATTTTCTCCCTAGGGTTTCGATAGAACAACATAATCAACATCGGCGTCGTCATCGGCGTGCTTCTTCGTGCTGCGGAGTCCCAATCTCCCCGAATCTGCTCATTGATGGTTTGTCCAGAAATAGTTTTTCCTACGGAAAGCTTCCCCAGCACCCCTTCCATCTCACCGTTCGCAAACTCGATGGCTCCTCCTTTGGTAATCTCCCTCTCTCTCCCTGTAAAAATATGTATATATATACATGCATATGCATATGTTTTGAAGTGATTGGAAATATGATTGTGCAGATGTTGAGGTTGCACAGGCGGCAACAGTCGCAGATTTGAAGCAGGCGGTGGAAGGTGTGTTCGGTTATATGGCGAGGGAAGGAGTTGGCAAGGTTTCATGGTACTTGTCATTCCAATTTTTATATGAAATTTGTTTCCGATATTGAATTATGTTTTAGGAGCAACATATTATTGCTTGAGCTCCTTGCGACACTTAGGCGAATATCCCCACAATTGCCCAAGTCAGTCTTCCCTTCAAAATAATTCACCCCAAGCACGCAAGTGTGAGACACACACTGTAACAATTTAGATTTTCAAATTATTTTTTTGAAATCATTATAAAATGATTAATATAGATAGGAGGAAGCTCACTATCCAAGGTGTCAATACACAAGTCATTCAATAAAGTGAAATAAAATTCACTAATATGGTACAAAGGTATAGAAGAGTACAAAGGAGCAGAAGAAAGATAAATACAATAACTGACTATAACATCTACAAAAGTAACAAGACTGAAGAAAAGGGAGTGACAACCTCCAAGAAAATCCTGCAGCTATGCAAAGATCTCCAATTGACAAGTCCTCATATCCCTGCAACACAGAACACTTGGAAAAGGGAAGGGAGTTTGAGCTATCCACGCGCTCAATAGGAAAACCTCTAACCACTAACAAGTATGCATATGGTGGGTGGGTGCCCAAGTGTCCACATGCAAGACGTGCTAAAGGCAATAAAGAAATTCAAGACTAATAATATGCAGTTGCATTCTCAAAGTGCAATGGACACAAGCATATTACTGACAATGAATGAAGACTCTAATCTTAAACACTCAAATAAAACAAGGTATAGGTCTTCCAGGTCCAACCAACGTGAACTTTGACCCAAACACAAGTCCAAACCCCACTACTAGGATAAGACAACCACAAGGGCCTACTAGAAGGGCCCAAAGAGCCACACCATCAAGACTATACGTACCAACTCATTCCAAAATCCTCTTTCAACCTTAGACTTTGTTATGGATTAGATTCACATATAAATTTTCGATATATTTGTATGATTGAGGTAAGTTTTTCAATTCTCTCAACCTTGTCAAAACAAGGGAGCCATGTACACCCACCTTGACGAAACAAGGGATGCCAAATTTTCATTCATTATTATTACTATTATTGTTTTACTGCATATTCTCAACTTGTCAAAACAAGAGGGTCACGTATCATTTTATCGCATATTCCCAACTTGTCAAAACAAGAGGGTCACGTGTCTCAACCTCATCAAAACAAGGGAGTAATCATACATTCGAATTCAAACTCAATTAATTGATTCAAACCAATCATTCAACCCTAATGAGATATGTCAACATGAGTGCCAAGTGTCTCCACACCCTCTGCATGGTGGTCCCAATGTTAGTGCCTAGAATCTCCATATCCTTCATATTGATGGTCTCAATGCGAGTGCCAGGAATGACCATATCCTCCATTTTACTATATCCACAGAGTTTAATGATTAGTTCATTAAGTCTTCTTAATCTCATATTCAATTCTCTTTTATTTCATTTTATTTGGGAAGGATGAGTGAAGGATTTAAGATTACGCTTAGGTGGCCCTTGTAGGGCACATTCCCATATTTGATACACATTAGATAGGTTGAATTTATTATTTAGTTCTTTAAACCACAACTCCACCTTGACAGTACCAAGGGAGATAATCATTTTTATAAATGCCTTCCATCTTGACGACATTAAGGGAGGCCATACTAACCATCACTACATTGGGGAACCACTTCGTTCTATCATGATTTCACCCATTAATTCCCAAATCTAGTCAAGATACCACACTGCACGGGGAAGTCTCTAATAGGCCAAGGGACGCTATTTACCGAGACAACCCATGACGATCCCAAATTCACTCAAATGCCTAACATGGAAATTGTACCGAATACAAGTGACCACAAGGTGCTGGAACCACCTAAATCCTCAAATGACTCCAAGACGACTCATTATTTCCCCAACTCAAGTCTATAGCCCATCAGGTCATTTTGTCGAATATATGGCGGCCAAGGAATTCTATAGCCACCTAAGGACTCTACAAGTCCATCAACATCTCCACAATCTCAATACCAATCACCAGCATCAACCCTCAAGACTTACACCAACATTCTAATGAACACTTGGCCTTCATAAATTTGAAGGCCAAGAATAAGACCTCCTACGAGACTCTAAGCACAAGATCAAGTCCCTATACTCTTCCAAACCAAACTTTATTAATATCAACCGAATAAAAACCCATAAACGTGAATGAATGATATGAATACGAAGGAAACAATCACACACACATACACATACAAGAAGGAGAGAGATGTTACCCACTTTGAATTCAAGAACTCGAAATCTCTAGGAGAGAGATTCTTCACAATGCAACGATCCAAGACCACCACTACGTAGCCCTCGAGAAGTTTATCGACGTTTGTAAATGGTGATTCTCCAAAAACCCTAGGCAAAGTGCCCAAAAGTGAGAAAGAAGGAGAGGGGAGAAAGAGATTTAGAGAGAGTGTGGGAGAGAGAGGACTTACGGATGTGTTGGAGGAAAGAAATGGCCAAAACTGAGTAGGGTTACCCCTCTCAGTCATACACATACACATAAGTGCCCCGGGAAATGACTAAAATACCCCCACAACCTAATTCATAAACTGTCGAACCACATATCGAAATACAGACTCACTGGGCACTCCATCATACCTGCATATCGATATGCAAATGGATGCCCATATCGAAATACAACCCCTCAGCCTTCCTTTCCAAACAAACAGGACCATTATATTTCGATATGTAACCTCCTGCATATCGAAATACAATTGATATGTTCCACATCCTATATCGAAATACAAAAACTCAAAAGGGAACAGAAGGCTTGTATTTCGATATATGATTTATCACATGTCGAAATACAGACATAGGATGGCCATTCGATATGGCCTTATATCGAAATGCAGGTTCAAATGGGCAAAGCCACATATCGAAATACGACTAGGCTGGGAAAATGGGCATGGAGCCCATTTCGATATAAGAGGAGGAAAGGGGGATGAGCAGAAGGCTATTTCGATATATGAGGGGGGAATAAAAATTGGAAAATTAGTTAATTGAGAGATAAATCTCAATTAAATACCCAAAAATCCAATTAATTCCCAAATAAATTCAAAAAAAATCCCAAATAATATTTTATAAATTTCAAAAGTGTGACATACACAACACACTCACAAGTAGGCAAGACAATATGGGTAAAGAAACTCTTTACTCAATGAATATTATATATAAGCTATACAAGACTCACAAGTGCTCACCCTCACACGTGTTCTTACAAAATCTCTCTCTAGATCTCTCTTAGCTACCAACTCTGGGATGCTCTCCACAAGATGAATGCACAAATGAGCTCCTCCACCTATTTATAGGCCTTCGAGGAACTCCTAGAAACATTATACAGTTCTACCACATTCTACTAGGTCTTAGAATATTCTTCACAATTCTAGTACAGAGATATAAGTCACCAGACCCTTCTAGAAACTCTCCAGGTGCATCCAATTCCTTCCCAAATATTCCGTACCCTTCTGGAATTCTCCAATTTCTTCCAACTTCTTCTTGAATCTTCTGAATCCTTCCGGAATCTTCTAGGCTTGACTAGGACTCTCTAGATTCTTCTGAAACCTTCCACAGTGTCCTAGAACCATCTTCAAGCCTCCCAAGCCCAACTTCAAGAGCTTCCAGTGTCACATAGTTGGCAAATCATGACACACTCCCCCACCTGATTTATGACGCCCTCGCCACGTTGTAATACTCCCACATAGCACATCGAGGTATGACTTTGTCACATTCGAGCCACTTGAGCTTGGTGAATCCGTGTCCACGATCACGTCATTGCCTTTGTCGTGCTTCCCAACCTGTTGCACTGATGCAAATGACTTCTCCCTCTGTAGATGATTCCACTCCACCAAAGGGACTGTACTTGACTTCTCCATGGATAGCAAAAGTGTCTCCGCCATGTGAGGGACATGTATTGCACATGACTTCCTCAAGAAGTCCATCCCAAGCATCATCAGATGATCATCCATCTCAATCACTGAGAACTCCGCCTGTCCTGTCCAACTCTCAATTGTAATATCAGCACTTCAGACAACTCTCTAGATTGGTTTGGCCTCAACATTCACTGGCTTAGACCAACCATTAACCTGCTTCACCTTCAAGCCCAACATGTTGGCTTCTTCCGCACTAACAAAATTGCGTGTCGCTCCCGTGTCGATCAATGCCTTGGAAGGTCTTCCATTCACCTTCACCTCTACGTACAACACATCCTTCTTCTTGATGCTCATCGTTGCATATTTCTTCCCATTCTTCTTGGTGACTGCTTCAAGAAGCTGAACACTGCCAAGTTGTTCTTCCCCCGAAGAACTCTCACTGTCGGACCCCTTCTGTGACTTCTTCTTCTCCATGACGTTGAGTTTCTTTGGGCAATTGCATGCCAAGTGTGGTCCGCTGCACAAGAAACACTCAATGCTCTGTCCGTTTCCATGCCTTGCCGGGTTGCTTCGTCCTTTGTTGTGGTCGCCCTTGTCTATCCGGGACTCCCTATCGGATCGCTCGTCATCCGTGACCCTTGGAGTCGATTGAGCACCACTCTTCTTCCCTTTAAGGTGGACTCCCCTACCGTTAGTGTGGCCATCCCTTCCTTCCTTGGGCTTCACCGACACGTAGAAGTCCTCCAACTTCTCCGTCTCCGCAAGAGCCGTGGCCATATCCTTGACCCCTTTTCTTTGCAACCGTCGTGCCGCCCATGGTTGTAGGCCATCCAAGAACCCAAACAATGCCTCCCTCTCGGCCATGTCGGGGATCTCCAGTAGTAGTGCATAGTACTTCCCTCAATGAGCCATCATGCCTCAACTTGCAGAGCTTGCGAAATGTCAAGAACTCCACATTCTCGGGGTAGAAGTGATTCTTCAAATCCCTCTTGAACTCTTCCCATCTCTCGATCTTGCACATCCTCTTCTCCATGTCGGCATGTCGTCTCCTCCACCACAACATTGTGGGGTCTGTAAGGTACATGGTAGTCGTTTGTACGTTCTCATCCTCATCTTCGACGTTGACATTGTCAAGTACCTATCCATGCTCCAAATGAAGTTGTATATCTCCCGGGCATCCCTTGCACTACCGTAACACTTCGGTTTTGATGCTTTAACCCTCCTCTTGGGCATGCTCACCCCAACGTCCTTGGATGCCACAATGGCCTTGCATAACTGTAACTCTAGCTTTATGCTTGCCAATCGTTTCTCCAGGGCATCTACATGACAACACTCCACCGCTACCAAGCGCTCCTCAAAGGTCCCCACCTTCTCCTCGAGCCCCTCCACCCGAACGACTAGATCAGCAAAGTAGGAGTAGAAGTCTCTCACACAGCTCCTCGACTTGCTTGGTCCAATCAACGCCTCTTCCAGCCTGTCGAGCCTTTCCGCCACGACTCCCTCTATGCTATTGAGTCGTACCTCTATTGCCGCCATTGCATCTTTGTTGGACGTCTTCCTTGGCCTAACGATGACAACAACATTGTTCCTGCCAAACTCATCCCCAGAAGTAGTCACTCATGTGCTTGTAACGAACCCGCTCTGATAACAATTGTCACGGCCCAAGACTTCTTGCTTGCGCTCCGTGCGGCACTTGGGCAAATATCCCTACAATTTTCCGAGTTCGCCTTCCCTCCAAGCTAACTCACGCCAAGCACACAAGTGAGACACACACACATACACTCACAAGTAGGCAAGACAATATGGGTAAAGAAACTCTTTACTCAATGAATATTATGTACAAGCTATATAAGATTCACAAGTGCTCACCCTCATACGTGTTCTCACAAGATCTCTCTCTAGATCTCTCTTAGCTACCAACTCTTGGATGCTCTCCACAAGATGAATGCAAAAATGAGTTCCCACACCTATTTATAGGCCTCCAAGGAACTCCTAGAAACATTTTAGAGTTCTACCACATTCTACTAAGTGTTAGAATATTCTACACAATTCTAGTACAAAGATAGAAGTTATATATTACTCTAGAATAATCCATATTCTTCCGGACCCTTCCGGAACTCTCCAGGTGCATCCAGTTCCTTTCCCAATATTCCGGACCCTTCTGGAATTCTACAGTTGCTTCCTACTTCTTCTTGAATCTTCCGGATCTTTCTGGAATCTTCCAGACTTGATTAGGACTCTCCAGAACCTTCCACGGTGTCCTAAAACCATCTTCAAACCTCTCAAGCCCAACATCAAGAGTTTCCAGTGTCACGTAGTTAGCAGACTGCGACACTAGAGTGTGGTTGGGTGTGTAAAAAAATTGGCGAAGTTTTGATTGTGTGTATTTGAAGTTAGAATGAGCCTTGAACATGTGAAATAGAGGGTTAGATCCTAAAACTTTATCAATAGAATCATTTCCAATAAGACTATATTTTTCTATGTGGTCCCATTCAAGGCATTGAAAATGGTATGAAACTTCAATGTGCCTTATATTCAGTCTAAGCTACTGCTGTCCCGTAATTTTTGTGTTTATGTTGTTGACTGGATTGTTTTCATAAGATGGTTAATTTGAATTTTAGGGATAATTGCAAGGTGTCTAATTCTACTTCTCTTTTTTCTAAATGTAGAACTGATATGATACTGGGTACTTGTATACTTGTAGATTGTTGAATTTGGTTTCCAATGCAATTTATCTTATCTGATAAAATGTTTGTTTCAACACTCTCTTGTATGCCAAACACTCACTTGGGTTTTTATTTTTAATTTGTTCATGAAGGTCGCATGTATGGTTGCATTTTTGTTTATGCTATGATGGTTGGAAGCTACTTACTGATAGTGAACCAATCAGCAATTATGGGATTAACGATGGAGATCAGGTTATGATTATGTCTCCCTAAGTTGTTTTTTCTTATGTGATGGGTTTTCCATGCTGAGGCAACATATCTGCTTATGCATTAAATAGAGATTCCTATTTCTGTGTTTACGAAAATCGTCTAGCCTTACACTTGTATTTTGCATCTGTGCTTTGATAGGTTAGACTCAAACTGAATGATTATTGTTTCTCTTATTTCATTTAATGCTCAAGTGGCGCTATGTTTCTATTGTTAAAATGTTTCCATTGTGATGTTTGTTTTGTTAGATTTATCCCATGTGAAGAAATTGCTAGCAACCATTGCAGACTTTGGGGATGACCCAAGTCAATAGATGGATTTAGAAATATCCACGATTTAATTTCCGTGAGATTTTCCCATTAATTGTCTCTCTCTTTGTCCTTTGCAATTGCTATATATATATATATGGTAAGGCTCCCAAGACACATAATCAGTGCTTGATCTAAACAGTTCCACAGAAAATTGATAGAAACTGGTGTTATACAAAACTGTTTGGATCAAGTATTTACCGATATTCTACTGAGATAAATTTTTGCAGGGTATTATATTTTATCGATTTGAACATTATTAACGATTTGGATCATTACAATAGAACACGGAAACAATTCGATAGAGTTATTGGTCCAAAACTTGGTCTAATTCTTTGGTCTTAGGAGCCCTATATATATGCATGTATATGTAGTTGTTAGAAATAACACAAAAAAAATGTAAGAGAGGGTGAGAGACTGTAGGAGTTGAGCTCCCGCCGGAGCTCATCCTCTAGAGAGTTTTGTAATATATTTTGAGAATATAGTGTAATTTACTCTCAAATACTCTGTGTGTGCGTGTAGCAGTTTCTGGACATACCCAGGGCATAACAAATGATATCAGACCTCAAGAGGAGCAAAAAAGGGCGCTCTGTCCAAAATTGCGTGGAGATAAAGTTGGTCGAATCCAATGTTTGGTCACCAATGTGTAGTTCTCGACGATATCAGTTTAGCAGTGCAAATGACGGAAAAATGGACCACCCAGGTGCGAGCCGCCGAAGCGGAGCTCTGGAGAAAGTTCTACAACAGTGCTGAGGAAATAAAGGAGGATGGGCTGAACTAGTGTAATTGGAACCCCTTAAGGATGGTGCAACCGGATTAAATCAGACTCAACTTGACTTATTTGGCCCAATCCGACTCGGTGGATTGACCAGCCGCAGTAACCTGACCTGGTTTGACCATTGACTGGTCAATATTGACCGTTGATTTTGACTAAGCAAAAGTGCATAATTATAAATTTTCCCTTGAAGTTTTTGTACTG
>NMUG010005028.1:0-13417 GCA_002855965.1 Monotropa hypopitys | reverse complement strand
TAAACATAACCCTCAATTATTTAAGCCCAATATTCTTAAATTCCACTTAAAATCTTAATTTGAGATACAGGTATTACAGAAATAAAATCTAATTAAATTTCTAGACTCAATTGAATACATCAATACACTATAGGCTTATCCATTTTCATGATTACGCAACCAATTTGACTAATAGAATTGAATACATGCAAAAGTCCCAATTTGATCTATAACCTATGTGGTAACCGAACTAAGTCAGACCTTTGGACTGGGTAAATGGAGCAGGCCCCCGGGGGCCAGGCCCAGAGCGGGCAGATCATTCATTGGAAGGATGGGCGTGCGGGCCAGATCTCAATGGTATAATGCTGTACGATAGCCTAACCCGTACTGGACCTACAAGGTCAGAACGGGAGCAAACTGGTTAGCCGGACCAAGGCCTGGTTGGCGGTAGTATCACGTTTAGCAAATTGTAGACCCCACAGTGGCAGTCTAAATAACCAACCCCGTCGGTACGGGAAATATCGGTCTCCGGACTACGACCCATATGGCATGGTTTGTGCCGGACCAATGAGGTCAGGATGCAGGAAACACATATTGGGAATCTGGAGGACATGGTTCGGGAGGTGTCGATGACTGGACCACGGAGGTTGCGTCGGACCATTAGATCATTATACACTGCAAGGATCACGGAGGATCTCGAATATCTCAGTAATGAAACGGATATTGCGGGAGCGTTATGCTCCCGGGGATTGCGCTGGAAATCCCAGGACGGGAGTGGCAGACATGCCATATCGAGAGAAGGAGATCAACTATAAATATGAGGGACATGTCCAACAGAAAAGATAGATGATATTCTAGCCCGATACAGTCCACTTTTCGCCCTATTCTCTACTCCAAATCCCGGTTGATTTAGGCATTGGAGTGCCATTCTGGCGGAAGATGCCGAGTAGCACTAACGGTGTTCTTTGGTTGCAGATTCCTACAGACCGACATCACCAATCAGAATCAACACTTGGAGCTCCATTGAAGTCGTGGTCCCCGGACCCACAACCCGAAACCCTAGTTTTCCAAGATTTGGGGATTTCATAAAATTCAAGGAATACAACCCGACAATGATCAATACACGACTCCTGTACACGCAATAGACTAATACACTCGACAAATTTCGGGTTTAACCCAAGCTCAGACCCAAAAAACGGGATTTAGGCATGAATACGGCGAATACTCAACGAATACATGCAATACGTACAGAATACAAGAACAAAGGACATCCATATATAGTAGAGGTAAAAAAAATCCCACCTTATCTCAAAACCCTAGGTGAGGGTTCTTCACAATGATGCCCAAAACGTAGGTAGGTGTGTAGAGTGCGCTTCGATCTAACACATTGGAGAAGACTTCAGGTTTAGATTCCAAAAGTAAGAGTTATGGAGGAGAGAAGGTGATTTGGTGATGGGTTGAGGCACCAATGATGTTTTATTGGTTTTAGAGTGTGTGTGAGAAAAATGTGTTAAAATGACTTAAGTGGGTATTTATACTCAAATGGATCTTTCAAAAATCGCAGAAAAAGCCTTGCATTACCGGAAGTCATGAAGAGGAGGACAACCCAACTATTGAAAATCAGAGCGAAAAAGGAGGGGTAACATGTGGACTACCGGAAATGGAGGAGAGGGGTCTTCCGGAAATAACAGGGAGAGGGTGGGGACTTCCGGAAATGAGGAGGGGACTACCGAAAGTACAAGTCTCTGGATCTCATCTCTCTCACTCTCTCCTGCAATTCTCTCTTCACTACCGGAAATGGCCATTTTCGGAAATCATGGCCTTCCTTCCCCATCCACTTCCGCACACCACCACTACCGGAAATCACCATCATCTCTTCCAGAAATAAAGCTCTCCCTCTCCACTTTTGGAAATCTCTCCTCACCACTTCCAAAAATCTCACCCCTCACTCTCTTTTATCTTAGCCACCTCCACCACTTCTGGAAATGATTTAACCATTTTCAGAAATTATCACCTCTGTCCAGAATTACAAATCAACCTGGAACATTAGGATAACATTACATACGACCTAGAATCACATTTTCCTCAAATAATTTTAATATTCTTCAATAATTCTCAATTTAAAAGAAGAATTTAGGCCATAAAATATTCTAAGAATTATTATAAAAATAACTTGGAATTACAGTGTATTACGCATCCTCTACAAAATTTTTAATCTTTACTATTAATTTGAGCCAAGATATTTAAAACGCTCACTTCTTTGTAACTCTTGATTTTGAAGGGTTACTCTGTCAACACTAACATTTTTGTTGTCACTAAATTTACATTTCATGTAATTCGTTTCACTCCTATTGATTGTAAAATCTTTTGACTCCAAAGCTTCTCTTCAGGTTTCTACTTTACCATTAATGCCACATATATTTTCATCTACTAAGACAATATCATTGACAAACATAATAATCCATGATATAGCATCCTGAATATGTCTAGTCAATTTATCCATAATTAAGACAAAGGCTTTTCGGACATCCTGCAATCGCACAACCCTCTTGAAGCCCTTTGCCACTCCATTCATCCAACTTATATTCTGTATTACATCCTCTACAATCTCTTCATCCTTACTAACAATTGAGCCAAGATATTTAAAAACCTCACTTCTCCGTCAACACTAACATTTTGGGTATAACTAAATTTACATTCCATGTCTTCCGTTTTACTCCTTTTAATTCTAAAACCTTTCGACTCCGATGCTTCTCTCCAACTTTCTACTTTAACATTAACGTCATTTGCATTTTCATCTACTAAGACAATATCATTTGCAAACATCATAATCCATCATATAGCATTTTAAATGTGTCTAGTCAATTTATCCACAATTAAGACAAAGAGGCAAGGGATCAAAGCAGATCACTGATGGAAGCAAGAGTTCATTTGGGCCATAATATTAAACAATGGAACCCTAAAATGGCACCTTATATCTTGGCAACGCGTAAAGATAAAGCATATTACAGAACTTATCAGAACTATACATTTTTTATCAGAAGCTTATGATTTGATTTTTGATACAGCAAGTAGGGGAAACCAATTTGTGATTGGGAATTCGCTTATTTCTCTTACTTGGGATCATTAACCACATTAATATGCCCTTTTGTCACCCCATTCTCTCCAAGATCCACCATATAAGTATGAGAAAAGATGAACTTGTATTACTTAATAAAATATGAGATTACAAGAGGTGTATAAATAGCCAAAAAATGGAATCAATCCCACCCCAATTCCCCTAATCAAATCCCTAGACTTATGCTAATCAAATCCTTAATCATATCTCTAGACTTATGCTAATCAAATCCTTAATCATATCTCTAGACTTATGCTAATCAAATCCTAATCAAATCCCTAGATTACATGATACTATGAGATACATCAAATATGCACAAAAAGATACCTTTACATCCCTCTCAAACTCGGGATGCGATGCCAGTTGATAGACATGTATTGAAGGATATCTACACACTCACCAAGATCGGGTGGAAGGTCAAAGTGTGCTACTTTTGTTGCTCCGAAGGTCGAGGCACCTCACCTGCTTAATGTGTTTAAGTTAGATAGGTGAATTCCTTTATAATAATTCAACACATGATTTGGAGTTCTCATTGATTAATTCAAGTCACTAAGACCCTTATAACCCCTAAACATCTTTCAATAAGGCCCGAGATTAACCTTGAACAAACCCTTAGAGAAGCCCAAACTAAACCTTAAGTTTTACACTGACAGGTATGGAACCGGTATGCAACCGGCATACCGCCCGACATGCCGGTTAGGCCAAATTTCCCTTCTTAACTAACTCCCCAAACCTACTGCCCAATTATGCCAAAACCGGTATACCAACCGGTATCCCGCCCGACATGCCGATTTGGCCATTTTGGTGAAAAACACTAAGGAAAGAACCTACTGCCTAAAATTTGCGAAGGACGGTAGGCATCCGGCATACCGCCCGGCATACCGGTGCTCATACCAGTCGCTGACAGTAGCAGATTTCTGCGGATTTTAACACAACCCTCTTCGACAAATCCTCTCCAAACTCGATTATAAGTCTTCAAATGACAAAACCTCACACAACCTAGTAGTTCTCCATCCTTTAAGGTTAACATACTCCATTAGGGAGTCCTACAAACACCAATTTGGGTTCTAAATCAAGATTTCCAAGTTTTAGATCTACAAATTCGTTTTTTTGTATATATCCTAGTTTTTGACCTCCAAATTCTAGTAAGATCATGATTACAAGTGTAGAAATCCTTACCTTAGATGTTAGGGATGAATTGAGAGTTGATTTAAGGTTGCTTCAAGCTTTGAGGAATCCTCCAATGGCCTTCTCTCTCACTTTGTATCTTTCTCACAGATTTTTGAGTGAATAAGAGGGGGGGGGGGGCTAGGGCTTCCCAACCCCTAAAAATCTGAGTTAGAACATTAAAGACTCATATGCCCTCATTCCCAACTCATAATTACAAGTCCTATATAACTCTAATTAATCCTAGGACCCTTGTATAACTCCTCTTTACATAACAACCCCTAGATAGACTTAAATCCCTTAATTAAACTTTTATTATTACATACTTCCGTTTTAATTATTAATTACACTGAATGTTTTAAGAAAATAAATGGAATGTGTGTGACAACTCCAATTCCCATGACAACACGAAGGAGGGATCACAACATAAGACCTCCCACGGGATGTTTAGCTAGCAAGAACAAGTCACGGGTCTAGAGGTGGCACGAGGACTAGAAATCAGTTCTCTAGGCAGACTTACACTTATCGGGCGACATGCTTAAAGCACGGAGTGTACATGACACAAACCGTCGAGGAGGTAGACAACCCTTGGTTGGACCTGAGGTAACCACATGCCCTTAACCTCTATGAAACCTCAAGACTACAATTCTCTATCAAATGAGTGATTTTTAGGTGAATTCGTTCACTTAGGCATTTTGTTGAACATCTAGCGGGACATCGCACCAAGCATGCATTGTGCCATTATTTATGTCGACAACGCATCAAAGTGATTAACACTGCTTGATTAAGACCCTAGGTATGAACTCCTACACCCTAGGCCATACTAATTAGGTTCAAAATATAGAGCATTCAAACACAAGCCAAGGCTTGGGGTGCTAGTCATCCTATGACCAATCCTAGGTGGCTACCCCTCCATTAACACTACCACAAACATATAAGTGCAATAAACACAAATAAAACACCACATTGGAAATGAATATGAAATTATATTAAACACAAGACACTCATACCAAGGGAAGGTAACTGCTCTTATAGTATATGTGGATGATATAGTTCTTACAGGAGATGACATGGAAGAAATACAAACATTGAAGAAATACTTGGCCAAGGAATTTGAAATAAAAGACTTGGGAAGCCTCAAGTATTTTTTGGGAATACAAGTAACAAGAAGCAAACAAGGAATATTTATCTCTTAGAGAAAATATGTTCTTGATCTCCTACAAGAAACTGGTATGCTTGGGTGTAAGGCTTGCGACACACCCATGGAACCTAATCAAAAATTAGGTGATGATATAGATGGAGCACTGGTAGATAGGGGGAGATACCAGAGACTAGTTGGGAAATTGATTTACTTATCTCACACTCGTCCTGATATTGCATTTGCGGTTAGTGTTTTTAGCCAATTCATGCATGCTCCTCGAGAATCGCATTATGATGCTGTCTTCCGAATTCTTAGATACTTGAAGTCGGCTCCGGGAAAAGGCCTTTTCTTTGGCATACATGATCACCTACAGGTGGAGGCCTATACAGATGCCGACTGGGCCGGTTCTATTACCGATAGAAGATAAACCTCAAGATATTGCACTGTTATAGGTGGAAACCTAGTTACATGGCGGAGCAAGAAACAAGCCGTTGTAGCAAGATCCAGTGCCGAAGTAGAATTCCGGGCTATGAGTCAAGGAATTTGTGAAATTCTGTGGATCAAAATCATATTGAGAGACTTGAGACTTGAACCAGTAGAAACTATGAAGTTATACTGTGACAATAAAGCAGCCATCGGCATTGCTCACAACCCAGTACAACATGATCAGACCAAGCACGTTGAGATTGATCGACACTTCATAAAAGAGAAGCTGAGTAGTGGAGTTATATGTACTCCATTTGTAAAATTGAGTGAGCAATTGGCAGATGTTCTCACTAAAGGTCTTGGAAGCCGTTCTCATCATTATGCTCTGAGCAAGCTGGACATAAGAGATATCTTTGTCCCAGCTTGAGAGGGAGTGTTGGCAATCATAATTGGCAATCTCATTTATTTAGATGGAAATCACATTTATTTTTTCATATCTTTTTTATTAGGTCATGTTGACCATTTTTTCTTTCCTAGTTTATTGCTTTCCTATTCATAACTATTGCACATTATTTAGTTTCCTAAATAATGGCCTTGGTTGTATTATAAATATTGAGCTTAGACTCTAATAATATTGATTCATTCAAGTTAGAAAATCAATAGTATTTTCTTCGGCATGAACAACTATGGGAAATGGGTCGATACAAATCAAATCCTCATTGGCTATCAGAGCAGTTTTGGAAAGAAGAGTGAAGTAGGGTAGACGCTCAAGGAATGTAAAGTGCCGAGAGATGTACAATTTTTTGATGACATGATCATAACATCGATACTGCTTTTGATTAATGCCATATCCCAAAAAGCACACAGAACACAACGGGCACTTGGCTTAGTGCGACCATTCTTGGGGAGAAGGACGAAATAGCTAGAATTGAACACAAGAAGAAGAGAATAGTTAGGAACCTCACTATGCAGATGTTCGTACAGAGTACTCCCAGATAGAAGTGGAGTAGCCATCCAATTTAGAAAATAGGTGGCAGTGAGAATGGCCTCTCCCCAGAATACAGACATGATAGGAGATGACAGAAGGAGAGACTGAATGATATCAAGGACGTGACGATGTTTTCTCTCAGCTCTACCGTTTTGAGCAGGAGTGTCAGAGCAAGAAGATTGATGAATAGACCCATATGTTTCTAGGAATGCAACAAACTCAGAAAGATTGTATTCCCCACCCAAATTAGACCGAAAGATTTTAATGGATGTAGAAAATTGGGCTTGAACTATAACATGAAATGTACGATAAACTTCGTAGAAATCAGATTTGTATGTTAGCAAGTAAACCCAAGTATACCTATTATAATCATCAACAAAGGAGACATAGTAAACAAAACCACCTTTGGTGGCAACATGAGATGGTCCCCATAAGTCAGTATGAACAAGTTGAAAAGGAGAGGTGGAAACAAACGTGCTTTTATTAAACGGTAAGACTGACATTTTTGCAAACTTACAACCACTGCACTCAGAAATGTCACTAACTTAAAGTTTTCTCAAGGAGCCAGACTTTGCTAAAAGTTTGAGACGCTCATTAGACAAATGTCCTAATCTAGAATGCCAAAGATAAAAGGAGGTGGACTACTGGTCTAAACAAAAGGATGATGCTACTATGGGAGATGACTCCGTTGGGATATGCAAGCTTTCCAGGATATAGAGATTACTAACTCTATGACCGATCCCAATCTGCCTCTTGGACACGCTATCCTGCACAACACAACCCGAAGAAGAAAAAGGATTCTCAAAACCGTAGTCAGATAGTTGGCTAATTGAAAGAAGGCTTAAAGTTAACTGAGGGACTTAAAAGACCTCAGGGATAGATAGTAAACATGAAGTAGTCGGTAGAATTGAACCGATATATTTGTCATGTATGGGAGAATCATTTGCAGTGGCAATACTAATAGGAGATGTGGGTTTAACGCAATGGCTAAGGAAGGACAAACCACGAGTCATATGATATGGTGAGCCAGCATCAAAGATCCAAGTAGTGGGTAAAATATCTTTGGCAGGAGAGCCATGCAAATCTAATTAAGTGGTAGTCATAGCAAAAGCTTGAAAAGATTTCCAATGGATGGCTGCCATAAATGTCTTGTATTGCTAATACTTGTCAAGCATGGGAGATGGTAGAATGTTGTTGGAGGTTGGAGCTACCATGGCGGAAGGAGATCAATAATGCTGTTGTGGGGCCTTGAATGCTAGGGAGAAAGTCGAATGAAAATGATTGCTTCCCTTGCGCTTATTTGGGCATGCACGCTTCCAATGACCCTTCTCGTGGCAATAATTGCACTCATCCATAACAATGTGGGATTTTGGTTTGCCCGCAATTTGGATGAGGTGGGATGCAGGGGTGGGCAATACAGGTGTTGAAGGCTGACTGGATGGAGCAGGTTGAATAGCAAAGACAGACTGTGCAGGAGAGAAAATGTTGGTTAAACCTTGTTTTCTCAGCAATATGTTCGTGGACACCCCCATCAACCGATGGTAATGGAGTGCGGTGCAAAATTTCCCTATGAAGAGACTCAAACTGGCCTCGAAGGGCCTTAAGAAACTGAAACAACCTTTGTTTCTCCCGATACCCCACAGAGGTGACATTGAACTGTAAGGCATTCCATAAGAGCCAATTGATCTCAGTAGGTGGTCATCTCATTATAGAATTCTTGTATAGACTTATCACATTGCAGAGCATTGCGAATAGACATCTCAAGTTTATATTGTTTTGCAAAGTTGGATTCGAGATACATACTCTTTAACTAATGCCATAATCCCTTTATTGTATCATTCTTTGAGAAGTTCATACCAAGATTGGGCTCTGAGGAGTTATGAAACCAAGTCAGTATTTTGACATCATCTGTCCCATTTGGTTAAGGCAATTGCATATTCTTTGTAGTTTCATCATATGGTTTGACGATGATACTGGTTACATGTCCCCACAATCCTTGACCAGTGGCAATTTTTCATCACACGTGCCCAATAGGAATAGTTGGAGCCTTTGATAATAATGCTAATACTGTTGGTTTTATCTCATAACATGGTAAATTTTGTAGGACGACTGAGAAGGTCTTGTTGGAGGTCGGAGAAGGTTTCCGGAGAGGTCCAGAGATCTGGTGACTATAGAACGACTGAGAAATCGAACGAGGTGAGATAGTACAGATCGTGAGGGAGAGAACATGGTCGCTGGATGTCAGGGAGTTGGCGTCAGATGTCAGTGAGGGTGGCCTGAGGTCCGACGAGGTCTTGTCGGAGGTCGGTGTGGGTCACCGACTCGCCGGAGAAGACCAGGCCAGATCAAGTGAGAGATGAGGGTTTCTGAGATAAAAAAGGATCACGAGGGTCGACTAACAGGCAAGTGCGACGGACAACAAGGAGAAGGTGTCTGGAAGCTGTCGAGTGTTGTATGGTGGTCGTCGAGGTTCGACGAGGGTTGCCGAGGACCAGTGAGGGATGTGCAGGTGTCGCCGAGTCCAACGAGGTCTGTGCGAGTACGAGAGAGAATGGTGACTGGGCTAGGGTTTACAGAGAGTTGCTGAATGGAGAAGGTCAGTGAAGGTCTTCAAAGGGTCACCGGGGTGCTGGGAAGGTCCGTCGAGGTTCGCCGAAGTTGAAGGTTCATCGGAGTGCTTGAAAAGTTGTGCATAAATTTGCTGAAGAACCCTAGGGCTCTGAAACCATACGAGAAAAGGTGAACTTGTATTTCTTAATTAAATATGAGATTACAAGAGGAGTATAAATAGCCAAAAAATGGAATCAATCCTACCATAATTCCGTAATCAAATTCCTAGACTTATGCTAATCAAATCCTTAATCATGTCCCTAGACTTATGCTAATCAAATCCCTAGATTACATGATACTATGAGATACATCAAATATATACAAAAAGATACATTTACAATAACGTTTTTAGGTACCTTAGCATAGGGTTTTTTCTAAGTTTATGAAAACATGTGAATTCGGATTCATGTCATAAGGATCTAACATGGTCTTTTACGTGTTGGTTGTTAGCTACCTAACACACAATTCTCTTCCTTTATTCAGACTTGGAATCGTCAATGTGAAAAAATAAGACTTTTGACATATGTGGAGTTACTGTATACACGTATATAATCAATCTATATACATACAACAAATAACTGATCTATAGATTCAATGTTGTGTATATATTATATGTCATATATCCGTATGTCAGAGAGAGAGATGCACGTCTCTTTTAAGTCGCCATGCCTCATGCCTCTTGAGTCACAGTAAGTGCGTCTCACCCCTAGGCACGCGCTCACTGCACATTTTACAACTATGGGAACAATTGTAACAGCCCGCCCCCACCCTGCACAATATTGTTCGCTTTGGCCGCCAAGTCCCAGTGGACATCCCAGGGGGTCACCCATCCTTGGACTACTCCAAGACGAGCACACTTAACTAGGATGTTCCAATGGGCTTTGATGCCCGCACGGCTTTAAAAGGCCTTGTGCAAGGTAGGTTCATGATCTATTATTTATAGAATGCACAACTTACATCCACCAAGCGATGTGGGACTTGTCCACTGACCCGGATCTCCCCTCCGGGACTCCAGTTGACACCTTAGACTGGGGTGTCACAATCTCCCCCATTTGGAGCACACGTCCTCGTGTGGGGTCAAGATTCTCCCTCTGGTCCCACATTTCCGGTTGGAGTTTTATTTTCTGTTGTCGTGTAGTGGTTTGTGTTTAGTAGATGCTTTGCCACGTGTCATCTCTTAATAGCTGGCTTTACAGTTATCAGGGATGGAGTGTGACAACAATATTCATGAGCAACAATCATTATGAGTTCGAGCAATCTAGAACTGATAAAATGGGCGACCCATTGCACGAAGCTCCCACATATGTGGGGTCTAGGGAATGATTGATGTACACAGTCTTACCTCTGCATGCAGAGAGATTTTTTCAGTGAATCGAACCCGTAACCCAAAGGCCAGCAATCCATAACAGATGGAAGAGGAAAAAAGGGGATGCGGGTAAAAGATTTTGGGAGGATGGCTAAGTTGGAGGAGATGTGGTGATGTCTGGAGGCAGAACTCGAGAACTCTTTGACTTGGGGACTGTAACTGGAACCATAGTTTCTCTCATAGGTGGCTAATGCTATCGCCAGATAAAAGAATTTCATTTGCCCACATCAGAGGACGTAGGGTGGCGTCTGTAGGAAGAACTCGAGAACTCTTTGGCTCAGGGACGGTAACTGGAAATAGTTTCTCTCCTAGGTGGCCAATGCTATTGTCAGACGGAATTCCATTCGCCCACATCAGAGGAGGGATCATTCATGTATAGAGAAGATGAGATTCATCAGGATGGGGTAAAGTTTTGTGAGGGTAAATTTGTGGAGACAAGAGAGAGACAGAGACTGATAAACGGGATAGAGATTAAGTGTGGATGTTTCTTTGTTTTGAGATATTTCTCTGAATTGGTAGTGTCAGCTTTGAAGTAGTCAAAGGGAGATAAGGCTCAAAGCCTGGATGGGATGACAATGTCCTTTTCTCAGCAGTTGTGGGCTTGCGGGAGACAGTATGGATTATAATCTGGAGCACAGAGAATTTAAGAGCTGATACTTCTTCTGTGGATTTGATTCCGGAAAGGGTGAGGCGGAAAATGCTGGAGATTTCAAACTTGTTAGCTTACTTGGTTCGGATTACAAAATGTTTGCTAAGGTAGTGGCTAGTAGGTCGAATGTATTGGGAGAATTGTGTCAAAGTTGCAGAGTGCTTTCGTAGCAAGAAGTGGTGGTTTGTGAGAGCATAGATTCCAGATTAAGGAGTGGAGTCTCGGCTGTTTCTTGACATAGAGAAGTTGCAGGACCATGTAATTTGATATGATATGATGCTATATAGCTTAACCACACGATTATTGCCATTGGTAGTGATTAAGCAATCTCCTGTCTCGGCAACAGTCTTTTATAATCACATGACAAGTATTGACATTGCAGTGTATTTATCGGCTGATATGGAACATGTGTTTTTGATCTTCTGCAAATTGGCCTAGGTAGTGACCTTAATAAAATCAATGCCCTTCCTTTCTACTGCTAGTGATGTATTATGGCATCATTCTAAAGAATTTAAGGTGTCTCAACCATTTCCGGACAGCTGCGATAGTGCCATTTGAGTGTGACTAGGGATACTATTGATGTGTCACCTCGTTACTATAATTGCTATGCAGGACCTCAGACAAGTGCTTTGCTGCGTGGCTTGGCAGAGAAACAACTTAAATAGCTTAAAGGATTTTTTGCATGACATTTCATAAATAAAAAGATGACCATATATTCATTCAGCTACAGTAGTTTTCTGGTCAGCCACGATCAGTCATAAAACTAAGTGTATGTGTTTATGCATTTGGATATAACTGTAAGTTCAAAGAGCTACAGTGGATTAATCTCAAACTTGCAACTTTAATATTTTCCTATATTTTTTATCCAGGCAAAATTCAATGTGTTGCCTCTATCTTTAGGTTGGCAACACTTTTCTGTTTATCTTTAATATAAAATTCTCCCTCAGTGGACACCTATCTTTGTTGCAACTTGCAATTGCATTCCCCCAATAAAGAGACTCACGAGTCTCTTTAACTTACCAATCAAAGGGCAAATAACTTGGTAAATGCCTCCGTGGTCTGTGCTTTATTAAGTACAAACTATGCAGAATAACTTTTTTCTAATGTGGCCACTTCAAGAAGTTTCGTGCCTATTTGGAAAATTTGGATGGGTTTTATCGGAGCAGTTGGCCCAACAGTCTTGTAGTACCTCTTTGTGGTGTGGTCTTGGTTTTGATTTGATGTTGCAACATCGATACCCCTATTAGTAATCTGGCCAACTAACCTACTAACATCCTACCTCTCACATAATCTGGGGTTTGTTTTGAAATACACGTCTCTTACATGTTAACTGTTGATTCCAGCGTGCATCTGATTACTTATCACCTCGCCTCAAGGACATGGATGGTTTATTGCGAATTCATTCTTACTGGGCCAGATTAGAATCCAGTTTGGGAAAAGATTTAGTTGCAGCACGTGGAATTTGGGAGAGCTTGCTTAAAATCAGGTTCGATAATCTCTTGACCTTGTTCATAAAGTTTATTTTTTCTCTGCGTTCCTAGAACATTGCTTTGTTGTCACACTCTTCTTATCACGCAGTGGTTCTATGTTGGATGCTTGGAAAGGTTATATAGCAATGGAAATCGAAATCGGCAACATAAAAGAAGCTAGATCCCTTTACAGGAGATGCTACAGTAAAAAATTTCCTGGGACGGGCTCAGAGGTTGGTTTCTTGTTGCTTTATAACTGTCAACCATATTCACCATTTTATCTGTCTTCTTTCGCCAAAATTTCCCCCTCTTTACTGTGAATAGCATACTTAGTTTACTTAATCCTTGTCAAATCAATATAGTTCATATCTGAATGAGAAATTGCATTTATCGTGCAATGGAGCTGTGGCTTGTGTGACACATGATGTAGCAATATTATGGAAACAGAGTGATAATAGGTTGCTGACCGATTGAAATCCACGAGTTCACGATTCTCAATAGCAG
>NMUG010005027.1:0-13418 GCA_002855965.1 Monotropa hypopitys | reverse complement strand
CACATACTTAAATTACAACTTATTACAAGAATTATTTCTAAACAAGTCGTGAAAATTTAGTTAATACTTGGATAATTTTATTAGATAAAAGTAAAGATCATGAGATTGGTAGAAAGCTTAAGACTTGAAGAAATCTCAAAAGATGAACTTGAAATACTTAACCAAACTTTCTTTTAACAACACAAAAAATAAAATTAAGTTTTAGAGAGAGGAGATACTTACCTACAATATTAGAGCTTGAAGAAAATTCAGGAGATGAAGTTAAACACTTGGATTTCTACAAAGTTAGTGCAAGAGAACAAAACTAGAGAGAAAGAACAACTTGGAACAAAAAGAAAAATAAAAGACTTACCTATCCAAATGAAGACTAGGGAAACCAAAGTCGTGGTTGCCCTCTATATAGTATCCCCTAAAATAATTACAAAGTTACCAAAATACCCTCAACAAAAATCCAACTTTTACAAAATATCAGAAAACTGACCGGTCGGGGGGTTTCTCACCGACCGGTATAATTTGTTAAAGCTCGGGGCTGATAGAATCCGACCGGTCTGAGGGTTTCTCACCGACCGATCGGTTTTTGATAGATGGGGATTTTCTGTTTTTTTGTTCTTGAACTCTTCAACTGAGTACCAATTCTTCTTCAACTTGTTATCCATCTTTATCAACATGATTTCCACCTTCTTCATCTTCCATTTGGTCTTTTGAAGCTTGGTTTTGATCGTTTCAACTTAAATTTGATTCTTTGGAACTTGGATTTAATCTTTCAAGCTTGGATTAGTTCTTTGGATGTCTTGGACAACCACTTAACGTTACACTTTAGCCAATAAAATCTGAAAAAGATTCAAAACTTCCACAAGCGAAATTATATCTAGTTATTAGAGTTAAATGCATATGGACACAAAAATAGGTATGAAATTAGTCTTTGGAACACCAAAATCAAGGACTAATCACACCCCCAACTTATCGTTTGCTAGTCCCGAGCAAACTCATACTACAACTCGATCTAACTAACAACGAGGAAAGTACATGATAGGTCCTTTGAACCCCCAGGCAGCCCCGGTAGGACGAGTAAGGTCTCGTGAGGGTATTTAGCAATGAACTACCCACAAAACAAAGTAAACTACTTTTACATGGCCAACAAGCATGCAAGTCAAAACTCAAGACATGAAAAAGAAAAAGGATCCTTAGAAAGAAATACGGGAAAACAAAGTTCATTAAGCTAGCAAGTATAAAAACAAGTCATGGCACTAAAATTTAACATGTGTGTGCAAGGCCTTTTGTCGCAAGTGAGACACAACCCAAAAGTCTATCCGGACCGAGTTTCGACTTCAATTCTCACTGTGTCATGCAGTCAACAAAATAAGACATTCTAAACATGGGTGCATACTCAAACTCTCATATGTGCGGGCGGAGGATATGTATAATTAAAAACTAAAACATTCCGCACATCTTGACACGAAAGAATACTCTATATAAGTAGATGGATCTCATGACTAGAATTGCATAGCAAAGGGAACATGTGGTCTAAATCGCATGCACAAATGATTGTCGGCCTATAGGATCAAATAGGACTTCCCAATTATAACTTAAGGTAAGGGAATGTATCCGACACGTATCGGACACGTATCGGACACGCGTCGGGCTAAGAGTTAACTTTTGGTGCTTGAGAATAGGTATATACAAATGATAAGAGGGCAAATCAATCAACGGGGCCCTCATCAACTAAAATACATCTCCAATTCTTTACTTTTCATCTACACCATATTCATTTTTTTCTATTTCCTCAACCACCAATACATCCCAAAACATGAAGAACAAGATGTTTCTTCTTTACAAATGATTAGGTGACCCCCCAACTTGTTTGGTTTTCCAACTTTTGGAATTTTTATGATTTTTTTCTAAGGGGAAGGTACACCAACAATGGATAATAAACATAAACCACCTTATGACTCCCAAATACATCTAAAACATAATTTTCACCATTCTCAAGCAAAATATATGGAAATATAAGGCTTAATCAAGAAATTGGTTCATGTAAGGGGGGCTCAAGTGGGCTAACAAGGGGCAATATGTAAGAAGGAACGAACTGGCACAAAAGATCAAAAAATGCCTATAATCCTTTTCTACGGCCAACAACAACCGTGCATGCCAACCCAAAAGATATAATAGTGATAATGAATTCGAATTGCTGATAATGAGATCAACAACAAGTATTTTTGTGGTCGTGACAACATATAGTTCATTTGACACTACTCCAGGGAAGATATGGCACTAAGCTCACATAGGCATAAGTCTCCACTAAACTAGCCTTCTAGACAACCGAGGAGCGACTCACAAGCGACATTAGCCTATTTTTTTTCCGTGAAGTGCAAAGAGGTTAAAATTTAAGTGCCAAAACAAGTTCTTGCGAAATGCTAGCAAAGTGATCAAAGATGCCACCAACAAGTCCTATAAAAGGCCCACAAAATCCTACTCATGTTATAGAGTTTAAAACTCACAAAATCCCAAAATCAATGCAAAAGTACTTCACTATCTACACTACCCTAACTAACTGAGTCCGTCACGTGGATGACACGAGATATACTTTTCTCCCTGTCTAAAAAGGGGAAAATAAAGGCAGGCAGCTATACTAGACCGTCGATTCAAAATTTTTAAATTTTTCTAGACTCTAAAATAGGACTAAAAATAAGAAAATAAGCATAAATAAGGTACAAGCATGGAAGCATGCTCCACTCTCCCCAACTTAAAATGTGCAATGTCCTCAGTGCATAAGACAATAAAAAGGGAAATAGTAATGTACCTCCGGGGTGGTGCAACCACCCTAACTAATCATTACCTCAAGTTGTCGATGGCAATTTCCACAAAGCTCCAAGATACACACAAAGAACCCTGCAAGACTAACAAGCCAACAACAAACTACAAGACAAACAATTAGTCCAAAATTTGCTTGCTAATGGAAGCCAAGCGTGCAGCACCGATGCAAAAATAAAATAAAGGTGAGTTCTCACTCGACTCTACACGAGTAATACTTTTCTCCCCACTATTCTCACTTAGTAGTGTACTAGAGAAAGAAATCTCTCGGAATTTCGGGATAGGTCGCTACTCAACAGGTGATGCCTCTCACTTTTTGGAGAGATACCCCAATCGGCTTTCACTTCCATCCCTACTCTGCCAGGATAATCCCAGATAATACACTACTAAGGTTAGAATAACGGGCGGCTATACTAGACCGTCCATAGTCATTCGAGAACGGCAAACACTAGAGGGATCTCAAACTCCAAGGATTTATTGTCTCCTAGATGTTATTGATTTTTTTCTTGTTAAAAAGAAATAAAGTGCAAGAAACAAAAGAAAGGGGTAGAAAATAAAGGGTAATAGAAAAAAAGAAACTATACTAGAGAGACGGGGTAATAACCGAGAGAGCGACCCTCCAAATTGGAGGATCGCATTTCCATAATGGCCTCCCTTGGGGTCGTAGCACGTGGTGAACACACTCACCCCCATCGTAACATATTGAACCCGCCCAAGCCATAAAAATAGGTATTTGGAGTATAAGGGGGCTTGGCGGCATTTCAAGAACAAGTCACCAACCATCCTACCACCATGGATGGCATTGGCTTTCAAAGCATTGACACAAGATATGGAACATGAAGCATGACTCGTGAGGAGTCGGTCAATGCCAAAAAAATCAATCTTTTCTAAGGCAAGTATAGGAGATAGTGGTAGAAGTACACAACGAGTGGGGGACACATATGCAACGGGAAGTGGAAGCTCATCCCTAAAAGTGGACTCCCCAATAGTATCAATGGAAATGGGTGCAACAAAGGCACTCTCAACAACCTCTTGGGGAATACTAGGCAAATAAGGCTCCATGGCTAAAGGGCAAGCAACAATAATAATTTCACTACCCCTACAATCCGCCTCAAGCTCCTGATCACTCGAGTCATATAGATAACTTATCAATTTCTTTTTAGGAGGAGTGAGAGGAGTGTCATTTTTACAATCGGGGAGTGACCCCATCTCGGCTTGGATCATGTAGAGGGTAGAAGAAATCCCCATATATGGATTCTCAAGGAAAGCAATCTCCTCGGAGGTAAGACATGCCTCCTCCAAGGGGTGAGGGTAATGGACGGCTCAAAAAGTTGGACGTCAAAGTCCAATTGACATGAAGAATTGTAAGTCGTGATGTTGTCGCAACTTTGAAAAAAATGTTGCAATATGTACTCAAGAAAGGATGGGTGTGATGGTTGGGGGTCAAATATGTCCTTCGGAGGACAATGGTCATATGGTTCCAAGGGTGTTTCCGAGTGATACGATTCGAGAGGAGCCACCACATCATTGTTGAGGGCATTAATGGAATGACAACTTTGGAGAAATATTTGCAAAGCATCCTCCAAAGTATTGGTGCATGGTGGGGATGGACGAGGCTCTTCGTGTGACCATTGTTCCAGGAATTGATTAGTAGGCTCTAAATGGTACAATTGTGGTGGAGCCGTTTCATTGTGATAAAAATAAGAGAGGGGTGGTGATTCATGTGAAATCTCACATTCCAGATAAAAGTTAGAGTGGTCATGCCACTCGTGACTAGGAGGCTTGGGGAATGGAGGGTAGGACTTCCAATGTTGTTGATCCATAGTTTCCCAAGGGTTACCGGAATCCATGATCAACAACGTCTAACTATTTTTTTTTTTTGGTTTTTTATAAAAAAAATAAGAAGAAGCAAAATAAAGGTGGATATATACAGTGGAACAAAAGAAAACTTTCAAACTAGCAAAAACTTAACTTAAATGACAAATCCCCGGCAACGGTGCCAAAATGCTAATAGGATTTTCCCGGTCGTTGATTAACGGGAAAAAACTTTAGTTAGACATTAATAATTTATAACAAGGAAATAAACACTCTACAAGTCGGAGTTGAAGTAATTGCTTTGCAAAGAAGGTTTGGTTTTGCGGTAGAAGCGGTAGCCTTTATCGTTAGATGATTTGATATCCTAAATTATACTACTTTGACTTAAAACTTGAAATTAAGGGGAGGCTAAGTTAATGGATATGGATTACTCTTGACTTAGGACAATTACATACCTCATTTACACAAACTAGGCCAGGTCCAGGCCATCATTTGGAAGATATTTTATTTAATATTTATAAAGGATAGAAAATAGGTTTTATAAGGGAAATAATTTCATTGAGATATTTTATCAAATACCTAGAGTGTCATAGCTCAAAGCATCATGTGTGCCAAATAACTTGTCTACACATGATCAATGAGGTTAACAACCCCAAGTCTTGAACTAACATGAAGTTATCTTCCAAATTTAACCGAGATTATATCCTACAAAAATAGAGGTAAGTAATTCATCCTAAGACAACAAGTAACCCATATCTATGACTAAACCTATTACAAGAATTATTTCTAAACAAGTCATGAAGAAATCTCAAAAGATGAACTTGAAATACTTAACCAAACTTTCTTTTAACAACACAAGAAATAAAATAAGTTTTAGAGAGAGGAGATACTTATCTACAACATTAGAGCTTGAAGAAAATTCAGGAGATGAAGTTAAACACTTGGATTTCTACAAAGTTAGTGCAAGAGAACAAAACTAGAGAGAAAGAACAACTTGGAATAAAAAAAAATAAAAGACTTACCTATTCAAATGAAGACTAGGGAAACCAAAGTCGTGGATGCCCTCTATATAGTATCCCCTAAAATAATTACAAAGTTACCAAATTACCCTCCTTTAAGTTTGGAAACAAAAATCCAACTTTTACAAAATATTAGAAAACCGACCGGTCGGGGGGGTTCTCACCGACCAGTATAATTTTTTAAAGCTCGGGGCTGATATAATCCGACCGGTCTGAGGGTTTGTCACCGACCGATCGGTTTTTGACAGATGGGGAATTTGTGGTTTTTTGGTTCTTGAACTCTTCAACTGAGTACCAATTCTTCTTCAACTTGCTATCCATCTTTATCAACATGATTTCCACCTTCTCCATCTTCCATTTGGTCTTTTGAAGCTTGGTTTTGATCGTTTCAACTTAAATTTGATTCTTTGGAACTTGGATTTCATGTTTCAAGCTTGGATTAGTTCTTTGGATGTCTTGGACAACCACTTATCGTTACACTTTACCTAATAAAACCTGAAAAAGATTCAAAACTTCCACAAGCGAAATTATATCTAGTTATTAGAGTTAAGATGCATATAGACACAAAAATAAGTATGAAATTAGTCCTTGGAACACCAAAATTAAGGACTAATCACAGGCAATGCATAATATATATACATGTATATCATGCTTTCCATCTCAAATCATGCATCATGTTTGCATATCATTTCACTTCCTGCAATCATGTGCCCAATGCAATAACCATAAAAATCATCTAATTCATACAATAGTAACAGTTAACCAAAAGAACTTGCGAATGTATAATTAAAAATACTATAGCCTTACACTCACCAGCACCGCTGTTCAAACCTTCTCTTTGCCCTTGAGTGAGTCCTCAATGCCTTCCTCGAGTGTCCCTGTCAAAACAAACTACAAATTTCAGTCCACATTGCAATATATGTCGGTAAGGAAATAGAAAATTATTAATTAAATCTTTAAATGCCTTAACGTACCAAAAATTATCCTTACATGACGTTATTGTAGACATTTTCCACTCCCAAGGACTTAACCAACATTTTTAGACAGAACACAGCGCAACCGGTCGCCCTAGAACATGCAACCGGTCACAACCGACAGCCACACGCGCAATCGGTCGCCCTGAACCTCACGACCGGTCGCGCCCCAAATGCTTCTGGGCAGACCTATGCGCAATCGGTCGCGCCATGAACCGCGACCGGTTCCCCTCCCCGCTGCTCCAAATCTGTTGTATGCTATTTTTTCGAACAAGAACGTCTTTAACTTCATCAAACTCAATTGTTAAGCCTCAAAACCTCAAATCATCAATGCTATAATGTTTCTAACATCTAGGGACTTAATACACACGATTGAGACTCTTTTATAACCCTCAAATTCCCTCAAAACCCAATAATCAACCCTTAAACCTATAGTTTTCCCAAAAACAAGATTAGTGATTAGGATTTAGATCTAGACCACATGCAAAGTGATATAAATACAAAAATTATACCATTAGATTCGTACTAACCTTGAGAACAATGTTGTAGAAGACCTTTACTTCAAATCTCCACTCCAAAACCTTCAAAACTTGAGATCTCTCCTAGCCACCCTTCTCTCTTCTCTCTCTAACTCTTAATCAAACATTAGGCATAATAAGATTAGGTTAATCATCCTAACCTAATACAGATTTTTAGGATTATTGACTTCCTTACCCTTCCACTAAAACATGTTTTTACCCTTGTGCCATTATTCATACTTATTTACACTTATAATTTTAAAAGCATGTAAAAATACATATTAATCCCACTAATAACTCTTTTTAACTCTCATAATTGAAATGAATTGCAATACTACTTATTTCCATCCTTGATAATATTTAAAATGTCTTATAATTTATTAAATAAACAAAACGGGTATTACAACTCCTCCCCCCTTAGAAAATGTTGCCCCCGAAATTTAACGTAGGTAAAGTAAATTACCTCGAAATAAGTACGGGTGTTTCTCCCGCATAGCATCCTCGCTTTCCCATGTCGCCTCCTCAACTCCATGATTGCGCCATAGAATCTTGACCAAAGGGATCACCTTGTAGCGTAACATTTGCTCCTTATGATCCAAAATCTTCATCGGCATCTCCTCATATGACATATCCTCATGCAACTCTAAAGGCTCTACTTTCAACACATGCAATGAATCATACACATACTCCCTAAGCATGGATACGTGAAATACATTATGAAGTCGAGATAACTCTAACGGTAGTGCCAATCTATAAGCCGAAGCTCCAATTCTTTCTATGATCTCATATGGCCCAATATATCTTGGTGCTAATTTTCCTTTCCCCTTGAATCGAACAAAACCTTTCCAAGGCGACACTTCAAAAATATGTAATCGCCAACATCAAATTCCAACTCTCTTCTTCTATTGTCCGCATAGCTCTTCTGCCTACTCTGGGCCACTTTTAATCTTTCACGAATAAGATCAACTCCTTCCGATGCCACTTGCTCCAATTTCGGCCCTAAAATTTTTTGCTCACCCACCTCACTCCAACAAATAGGTGTCCGACACCGTCTACCATATAACGCCTCAAATGGTGCCATGCCAATGCTACTCTGAAAACTATTATTGTAAGCAAACTCAATCAAAGGCAAATAATTTTCCCAACATCCACAAAAATGAAGAACATATGATCTCAACATATCCTCAATCGTTTGAATCGTCCTCTCCGACTATCCATTCGTTTGAGGGTGAAAAGCGGTACTAAATTTCAAAGATGTACCAAGAGCCTGCTGCAAACTTGCCCAAAACCTCAACGTAAATCTAGGGTCCCTATCACTGACAATCGACATCGGTGCTCCATGCAATCTAATAATCTCGTCTATGTAAATCTTGGTATACCGATCCGTAGAGAACGTAGTTCTCACCGGAAGAAAGTGAGCGGATTTGTCAATCTATCCACTACAACCCAAATAGAATCAAAGTTTCCCTTAGACTTAGGCAAGCCCACAATGAAGTCCATTGTAACATGCTCCCATTTCCACTCGGGTATTGGCAAACTCTGAACTAATCCCCCCGGTCATTGGTGTTCAATATTCACCCTTTGACAAATAAGACATCTAGCAACAAAATCGCCTATATCCCTCTTCAAGCCTCTCCACCAATAATTTTCCCTCAAGTCACAATACATCTTTGTAGATCCTAGATGCATAGAAAACTTAGAATTATGGCCCTTCTCAAGAATATTCTTCCTAAGCTCTACATCCTCCAGCACACAAACCCGGTTCCCAAACATCAACATACCATCCCCACAAATACTAAACTCTGATTTTCCCCCAGTAAAATTTGTTGTCGAATCTTCTCTAGAAATACATCATTCTTCTGACCCTCTCTAATCTAATCCATAAACAATGGCCTCCCACAAGATTTGCCAACAAAACCTCATTCGAACCCAATGACAATTCAACACTCAAACTGCTCAATTCAGAAAATTTCTCAACTCTAGCACAAGTCAAACATGATACTCTACCACAACCTTTCTACTCAAAGCATCAGCCACCACATTCGCCTTCCCCGGGTGATAGTGAATATTACAGTCATAGTCTTTAATCAGTTCCATCCACCTACGTTGCCTCAGATTTAAATCCTTTTGGATAAATAAATATTGCAAGCTTTGATGATCGGTAAAAATTTCACAAGTCACACCGTATAAGTAATGCCTCTAAAGTTTTAGTGCAAATACTACTGTTGCTAACTCTAAATCGTGTGTAGGATAGTTTCGTTCATGATTTTTCAGTTACCTCGAAGCATATGCTATCACTCTCTCTCGCTGCATCAAAACACAACCCAAACCACAATGCGACGCATCACTATAGATCACCAAATCATCAGTCCCCTCCGGAATAGTCAAAATAGGTACCGAAACCAATTTCTCTTTCAAAACCCAAAAACTATTCTCGCACTCTTCTGACCATACAAATTTAACCCCCTTTCTAGTAATCATAGTCAAAGGCATCGTAATAGACGAAAATTTTTCAATGAACCGTCTGTAATAACCTGCTAATCCCAAGAAGCCACGGATCTCAGTTACACAAGTAGGCCTTTCCCAATTCACCACCGCCTCAACCTTTTTAGGGTCCATACAAATACCCTCGCTAGAGATGACATGACCCAAGAAGACCACCCGATCAAGCCAAAATTCACATTTATTAAGTTTTCCATACAACTGTTTTCCCTCAACTTTTGCAAAAACAACCTCAAATGTTTTTCATGCTCTTCCCGAGACCGCGAATATACCAAAATATCATCAATAAATACTATCACAAAAGAATCCAGATACGGCTGAAACATCCTATTCATCAAGTCCATAAACACCGCAGGTGCATTTGTGAACCCAAAAGGCATAACCATAAACTCATAGTGCCCATATCTGGTACGAAAAGTTGTTTTTGCAACATCACAGTCCCTAAATTTTAGTTGGTGGTAACCAGACCTCAAATCAATTTTTAAAAATACTGGAGCTCCCTAAAGTTGGTCAAAAAGATCATCAATCCGAGGCAATAGATATTTATTCCTCACAGTGACTTTGTTCAATTGTCTATAATCTATGCACATTCTCATCGCACTATCCTTCTTCTTCACAAATAATACAGGGGCTCCCCAAGGAGACACACTAGGTCTAATGAATCCCTTATCAAATAACTCTTTCAATGGCATTTTTAATTCATAAAGTTCGGCAGGAACCATCCTATAAGGAGCAATAGATATAGGACCAGTACCCGGAACTAATTCAATTGTGAACTCTACCTCTCTAATTGGAACCACTCTTGGTAACTCTTCTGTAAAAACATCTTGGAACTCCCTCACAATAGGTATATCCCCAATACTCTTCTCACCTTTCTCAGAATCAATTACATAACCCAAAAACCCCTCGCAACCCTTACTCAACAAGAACATAGCTTTTAAAGACGAAATAATACATCTAGGCACCTCCACACTATCACCACGAATCTTTAGACTAGCCTTACCCAGAATACAGAACAACACTTCCTTACTGACACAATCGATAACGGCAAAATGAGTGGGTAAGAAGTCCATCCCCAAAATTACATCCAAATCTAACATCTCAAGTGGGATCAAATCTGACAACAAGGGCTCATTACCCACCCAAACTTCACAACCCGGATAGTATGACTCAAGTTCTACAACATTACCCATTGGTGTCAACACAAGCAAAGTGTGGCTTAACGGTGACAATTCTCTATCCATGCGTGAACCAAAAGCAGTAGAAACAAAAGAGTGTGTGGCCCCAGAATCAATAAGAAATCGTGTGTATAAAGTAGATACACGGATCATACCTCTCACCATGTCCGGATTTGTTTGAGCCACTTGTCTGTCCAATGCAAACACCCTGTCGTGAAAAGTCTGACCCGCTGCACCTTTGTTAGCACCCCCTGCTGCACTCCCCACTGACTAAACTGGTAACTGAGTCTGCTGTTGAACACACTGCATGGCCTTATGACCCATTCCTCCACACTTAAAACATTTCAGCTCGTTGTTCCCCAATGTACAATCTCTAGCAATATGATCCGGCGACTCACATTTAAAACATCTCCTAGTAAAACCTCTGCCATTAGACCTCGACTGCTGGTTCATATTCCACTCTTGGTTTCCACCCCAACCACTCCATTGGCTTTTATTTCCTTCACCACTCCTTACTTTATCAAATTTTGATCTACACTCACCACTCTTGAAACTGCTTCCCCCATATTTTCCACTATTATCAAATCTCACCCTTTTTCGAGACTCTCTATTTTTCCAATATTCCTGAATGTCTTTCCACATCCTCGTTGCCATGTCCACAAGATCTGAAAAATCTCTCTCTCTAAACGACAACAACCTTGAAGCTACTCCAGGCGCCAAACCCATTCTGAAACGTCTACACTTTAAGTTTGAGACAATGCAGTAAACCTTGCCTCATACTCACTCACAGACATACCCCCTTGCTTCAAGTTTGAGAAAGCTGCCTCTTGCCCAAAACAAAAACTGTCGGGATAAAACTTATTGTTAAATCCCTGAATGAACCTATCCCAAGTGATTACCCTGGGTGCATCCGGCTAAGCTCCAAGTGCCGGTGTCACCTCTTGTCCTTTGAAGGCATTCCACCAATTACTAGTTTCGCCTCTAAAAAGAAAAGTTGTCAAGATTACCCTCTGCTCTCCCTCCACTCCCATGGTATCTAGCACCAACTCCACTTCCTTCAACCACTCCTCAACCACTTCGGGATTATTTGATCCCTCAAACACCGTACTACACAATCTTTTGAATCTCTCTAAGAGACTCGTACCCATACCTCTTTCCACATTTTGATTGGCCTGCAATTGAATTAGCATTTGTTGACCCTCTGCCAACTGAGTGATAGCAGCCATCATCCGGGCCTCCTCTCCAGCTACAGGGGGAACACCCCTACCACTACCTGGGCTCCCTCCATTTACACTAGCCTCTTCCTCAATCCTTTGGTTATTTTCCACCATTGCTTTCCTGAAAATCACAACACAAGAAACAACATGGTGAAAATAAGTATTAGATGCCAAAAACTCATGTGTTAGTCAAACACATCTCAATGACTCAAAGCATGACTTGACATCCTATGGTCCACTACTTAGCCACCCTAACCATTAGCATTTTGTTATACTATGCTTTTCCACTTAACTTTTCAAGACTTTCCATTAGAAGAGAACGTTGATTAGGCGTTCTTCCAATCGGATTTCAAGGCAAGTCCCATGGGTGTCAAAGACACACATAATAGTCACAAAACATTAACACCACAACTCCTAACAATTTCCTCAAACTCACACCTCAAGTACAATTTTTATTAACCACATGGTCCCCTAACTCGGACCTAGAACCTATGCTCTGATACCAAGTTATAACATCCCAAATTCCAAAAATGCACTAAATAAAATTTTGAAAATTATTTCTGCCACATAAAACCTCAAGTAATATTTGCCCAACAAAATAAAGGAAACAAGGGTATCCTCAACCATAAAACCCAATAGTGCTACAAATATTCATTAACTCCCAAATAATAGCATCAAAACGAAACAGCTAAACTACTATAAAAACTCCAATACAAGTCTCTCTAACACAAGACAATAAGAGTCTACCAAAAGTGCTAAGAAAAGTCTCAAATGCCAAGAATCCTCCACAAGATGACACTAGCCCAATAATCTCATCCAAGCATCCATATTCCTCCAGCCGTGTAGTGGACCGCTAATCCTGTCACCTATTTCCAAGCCAAAGACAAGGAAACAGGGTGTGAATATGATATTTGTAACTTCCAAAACTCAAATAATATCAGTGATAGACAATCATGAATATGAGCATCATTTACTTTCATTCCAAAATACACCTCATGCATGATACTTTATATATACTAGCCAAAGCCATTTTCAAAAAGGTTTGAGCATCCCATGCCCTGAAAAGAGCTACTGCTATAGGCAGTAGTTCGTACGCCCCGCGCACATTTTTGGGTACGTCACACGCACCCGTTGGTCTTACGCTGGTTGTCAACAATTGGACTTACTCAAGTTGTCAATAACGCCACACGTCCCATGCAGTCAATGCATAATATATATACATATATATCATGCTTTCCATCTCAAATCATGCATCATGTCTATGCATATCATTTCACTTCATGCAATCATGTGCCCAATGCAATAACCATAACAATCATCTAATTCATGCAATAGTAACACTTAACCAAAAGAACTTGCGAATGTACAATTAAAAATACCATAG
>NMUG010005026.1:0-13416 GCA_002855965.1 Monotropa hypopitys | reverse complement strand
ATTTGTGCGGCCATGTTTCCATTCGGATATTCCCTTGCACGGCAATAAATTCCGCACCTTTCTGTTCGGTTCTGTTCTTCGTGAACTCGTTTGGCAATGTCTTGCGCGGTAATCACCCTATCTTGTTCTGTTCAACCGTGTCCAGCTCGACGGTGACCTTAGTGTCCACACCCGATTGGGAGTTGTCCCTTTTCTATTCTGTGTGGCACTTGGCTTGATTGATACTGACATTCTTTCGTCATGATCTTCGTACTTCGCTGATTGTCATGTTCGGACTTTGGTCTCTTCCGTGGTTGATTCATAGAATCCCCGTTGAATGATAGTCTCTCTGTGACTTACCCGTTGATGGTACTATACCATGCGGCTTTTCCTTCGAGTACTCTATCGACAGTAAACTGTGGAGCGTGGACTTCAAGGCATAGTGTGGATCAATTGCGATACCATTTCCGGTAAATATCAGAGTTGCGCAGCGGCAACAAGGAAATTCAAGTTGGCAATTGTTTATTGCTAGACTTCGGTTCGAGAGAGGAACCAATCTTGGCAATGCACCTGTTGGCATCCACTTCTTCGTTTCCGCGGTTGTTTTGGCAGTGCAGCGACTTTCGTGCAAATATCGCTTCCCTTATTTATAATTGTGTTGGGTGAAACCCCTCTGTTAAATTCGCGGTCTCTTGGTGGGCTTCCTGACCGGGTGTCGAAGTTCTTCGTGTTATTTCGGTTGCTGATAATGAACGACGTTGATCTCACCTCCACTTGTTCAGTTGGATGTGCTCTTGAAATTCCTATCGATCTCGCGAATCGTTTTGGAACCCGTGACGTGGGTAGATCATGGTAGATTGGGAGCGAGTGTTTGAGTCGTCTATTCTTATACCTTCTGTGTAGAATCGACTGCGTGTGTTATTCCTTTGATCGTGCGACTATGGATGACCCAAGGAGGTTGAGTGGAGTACGTGTCCGGCTGGCACATCTCTCATTCAAATCCTTGTGTCACTTGATGTCACATTGGGTGTGTGTGGGAGGACATATATGTCCATATATATATATATATTTATATATATATATGGGGGTGTTCGTGGGAAACAGTGGCACGAAAATTTTGTAAAAATACACGTATGAAAATGGTGAAACAATAATAATAATGAAGATCGACGATCGTATTCCCGTCCATGTTTCGTTGCTCCTTTATACTTGTTGTTGTATTCGACTACCGGCTTCCTATGTTTGAAAATTTGGAGCATCTACTATTTGTCGTACTCTTGATGAGACTGATTGTTGTACCAATACGTCCGCACCATCTCGGGAGTTGTCACTTTGACCCTTTGTGCGACACGCGGTTTGGTTTGGCTTGACTTCTACAAATTGTTGGCTTTTAGTTCTTAAGAGAAAGGTTTCACCTATGGTTGCACCGTGCATGAGTGGTTGTCTCTTGTGAACGACTGTTTGCTTGCCGTTGCCCTCTTGCTTGTTGGTAGTTTTCTTGGGAAAGATTGTCCTCCTTGTTGTCGCGTTACAGATTGTTGGTAAATTCCTTCTGAGAAGTATGACTCCCTTCGTTGTGGCATCATTGTTGAGTTGACGACCAAATCGGTGTCCCTTGTATCGGGAAGTGTCTCTTTCGATCGTGTCGTGTGATTGATGGTATGGACATGAACTTTGTTCTGCGGCATTTCGATGCACTTCTATCCTTAGGAAATTTCGAGCACGAAATTCTTTTAAGGAGATTGAGATGTAACGACCTGAATTTCCATTCCTTTTAAAATTCGATTCTTGAGGAAATAGGATATAATTCGTTGAATTTTGGAGTATTCGAGATCTTGGAAAGGTTGGGTGGACCATGAGAAGGAGTCCATTGTAGGTTGACCCTCCCCAACACAGATTTCATTCTTGTCCGGATCATTGAAGCTTGATCGTCCTTTGTTCGTTCGTCATTCGTTAATCATTTAATATTTTCGTGACCTCGAGGAAGGCTGTGGGATAGCCTTGGAATGTCGTTTCGGTGTCTAAAATGTTTGAGAGGTGTCCTTGGATGGTTTAGGAAGGCTCGGTGCTTTTTCGTCGCGTTTCAAAGATTTTCTGTAAGCATCGTCTGGACCACGCTTGAGGTTCGTCCAGACGACGGGTCCCGAAAATGTTATTTTTGCTTCAGGAGGTTTCGTCCGGACCATGGTGGTCTTCGTCCGGACCATGGGGTTTCGTCCAGACGACCGTGACTTTCGTCCAGACGACGGTCAGCAGAAATGCGCGATTTGGCTTGTTTAAATGAGGGGCATTATGGTCTTTTTTCCCCTAAGTCGTTCCAAACCCCACAAATTCGGTTTGGGACTCCTTGTCCTCCATTTGTAACCCTAAACTCTCTCTCTTCTCCCTCCTCCTCCATTAATGGAGATTTTCTTTCTCCTTCAAATCCAAGGGCTTCCAAGCCTTGGATGAATTTTTTCAAAGAAGAAATGTTGTTTCCCTCACCTCAAGCTCTCCGTAAAACCCACTACCTTCCCCATTCCTCCAAAATCCGAAACTTGGAGCTTGATGAAGATGCTTGAATCGAGAAATGGTTAGGAGTAACGTTGCTCCCCTTGGCGAGGGCTATTCGGCAACCCACTTGGCGAATCCATCCGGCAAAAATTCGTACTCCGGCGACTTTCCGGCAAGGAGCTATGGAGATGCGGTCTTGAGGAACGTTGAAGAGGATGAGGTGATCTACACGGTGGCGGGTTTGGTTTGCGGCGACATTCCGACGACATTCCGGCGACTTTCCGGCGATTGCTCCGGTGGGTAAATTCTTAACTCCTATTGAGTATGTGTGTGTGTGTGTGTACGTAGGTTTGATGGAATAAACATGATTTGTGTGAATTGTATTTAATGCCCTAGGATCGCCCGTTAGGTGTTCGATGAAATGCCCGAGAAATTTGGTAGTCCAAGTGATGGGATCCTAGGATTAAATCATGGTCAATTGAGTTTAGATCTCATTGAGGGTTACTCCGAGTGTCACGCGTTTGATGATTTATCCGTGAGAGGAATGATTGTACTTTTGGTGTTAGGTATAATTGATTGGTGGTCATTGGAGGTTAGAGCCGCCGTGGGCTCGACAAAATGCCCTTATGAGCCTTAAGTCATGTTTCGGGTTTATAGTGATATGCCAATTGTCGTAGGGTGAGTATGTGAAATGTTTGGGTACGTTGAGTATTGAGAATCACGATAGGTCCCTGAAAACATACGGATACCTTATATCTAACGATGTTGCCAATTGGGTATTGAAATGGGATTTGGGCGTCTAAGTCCCTTCTTTCACGTTTTGATAGATTTGGGCATTCCTTGGCCCCGTTGCGGTAAAATGTTGGCCTTGAAACCCTTGGTTGGGGTTGAATGATCTTGGTGGTTGTCTCCCTTGGATTGACCAAGGTGGAGCTTGTGAAACAAGAGCTAGATAAGTAGTTCAATGTGATAAATGAACATCAAATATGAGGATGTGTCCCACGAGGGCTACTGGCACCAAATCTTGAATCTACCACATAAGGAAAGACGGGATCTAGTAAGTGGACGCGAGGCACGGTTAAAATGATAAAAGAAATGAAAGGACAAATCAAGAATGGACTTTTGACGGGATTCTTGGATTTGTTCATAATGTGACGGAAACACTTAACAACGTTGAATCATAGGGTACCATGGGCCCTCCCAAATATTTGGGGAACGCTGGAGTATTGTATACGGGAATGGACTTACGACGGGATTCCCTGGGTGGTCGCTCCACCCACGACATTGTGCACAATGGGGGTTACTTGGCCCTCCCAACGAGTTGGGAAACGACGGACAGTATAAATCAAGAATGGACTTATGATGGGATTCTTGGACTTATGCTAATACAAATTATGAACGATCGGTAACTCGTAACGAAAATGAATGTATAAATCAAGAATCGACTTATGATGGGATTCTTAGATTTATGCCTAATGCGAAGTCATGGAACAATTGGTAATAAGTGACGAGGATGAATGGATGAATCAAGAATGGACTTATGATGGGATTCTTGGATTCATCCCTATTGTGAAGTAAATGAACGGAAAGAAAGTAAAGAAAGAAACATCTCAAATATCAAATGGTATATTAATCCAACACTTAATGATGACGATGGTTGATATGGTTCACAAAATGAGTTCAGGTTAGATATCTTGACATTTTGTTGGTTCGGGATCCTTAGTAGATCCTAAGAGTTCTTGTACCTGAGTAGTAAGGTTGGTTGAGATTAGGTATTGTTTCGATTAGACTTGGGGTGTTGTACCCTTTGTACTCACTTGAGGTTACGGTTTTGATTAGACGTACTTGTTGACGATATGCCTGTGTCGCTGTTGTTTTGAGTTAGGCTTACACAGCGTGCACTTAGCTCCTTCACTGTTTCTGTACGTATACTTGTGGACACATAGGCATGCACCTCATATGCATGCTTGGTAGTAGTTAGGGGTTTTCTCACTGAGCTGTTGTTTGCTCAGACCCTCTTTCTTTTCTCTTTTCTAGTCTGTGTTGCAGGACTAGCTGGACTTGGAGTTGGAGTCAGCTGCTGGTTTTTCTTGAGTTAGGCAGGGCAGTTCCAGTTGCAGCTTGCACCCTTCGGTTGAGCTTCATTCAGTATCTTGCTGTTGGTTGTACCTTTACTCTTGTACTGTAGTTTCAGTTTCAGTTCAGTTGTACTTGTACTTGACTTTCTGTTCTTCAGTTGTAGCCCGCTTCGGCATTGTGCTTCACTTCTGCTTTTCATTTCATATTGTATCATGTATGTAATGAGAATTCAACTGAATGGATCTGAATGTCAAGTGACCATCTCCCCTTCCATGTATTAAATTATAAAAAAATGGTTTGAAAATTCGGGGCGTGACAGAGAGTCTGTGAGAGATTACATTACCACGTTCTATAGAGTAGGAAATGCAAATAGAGAGCCCAAATGATAAGATGGACAATGCGGCCTATATCGCTGGGCTATGGTCAGGTATGCTCCTATTCAACCTCACGCAAGATCCTTCCCAGGATATGGCAGAGTTGATGTTGAGAGCTCGGAAGTACTTGAATGACGAGGATGCCCTCAGTGCGCAGAAGGGGCGAGATGATGGGAATCGTGGATAGACAGTTGCGACTCCTTCGCAAGCATAGAGAGATCAAAAGTGGATAGAACCCCTACAGGGGCAACTTATGATCAAAGCAGTAGAAGGATTGAAGAAAGAAGCTCTCCAAAGAGAACTGGGGGTCCAATTGAGAAATACAAGAACTATACCCCACTGATAGCTTCAGTTGGGCACATCATGGATGACCTAAGTGCTGACCCAGATCTGAGATGGCTAGTTAAGCTGAAGAGTCATACTGATAAAAGGTCTCAAGATAAATACTATTGTTTCCACCGTGACCACGGTTACCACACCAATGATTGTATTAATCTTAAGGGTCAGATAGAAGACCTCATATAGAGAGGTAGGCTACAAAGGTTTGTGTAGAGGCGGGAGCAAAGACCCCAACATGGCGAAAAACATCAGGAAGAAAGAGACAGAGATCCGAACAACAATGCCCCCATTGGGGACATTAGGGTCATCCACGGCGGGTCAACTAGAGGCGGGGAGTCTAGCTCGGCTAGAAAAGATCACCCAGGAGGCTGAGAACTGATGATCTGATGGAAGTGTGATCGGTAGGGACACCGAATAAGAACACGAAGAAGGATGAATCCCCTATTGTCTTCACAGGGGAGGATGAGAAAGGAACTGCATATCCTCAAGACGACCCTCTTGTGGTTACCATGGTAATTGAAAATTTCAAAATAAGAAGAATACTTATTAATAGTGGGAGCTCAGCCGACATACTATTCCTGCACACCTTTGATCAACTAAGGCTTGGAATAGTTAGGCTGAGACCAATGACCTCTCCCTTGGTCAGATTTACTGGGGAGGTAGTCTATCCGAAGAGACAGATAGCTCTCTCTGTGACATTGGGGGAGGAGGGTAACCAAGTTACGACCATTGTGGAATTTTTGGTCGTAGATGCACCATCTTCCTACAATGCCATAGTAGGAAGGGTGCTACTGAATAGGGTGAGAGTAGTTATTTCTACTTATCACTTAAAGGTGAAATTTCCTACACCAGAAGAGGTTAGGGAGTTTAGAGGTGATAAAAAAGTAGCACGTGAGTGTTACAATTATTCTGTCAGGCATCACAACGAAGAACTGATGGTCGAAGAATTGAATGTGAGAGATGAGGAGAAATTGCAAAAAGGCGAGCCAGTCGAGCAGCTCATCTCGTTGGAAGTATGGCCGAGAGAGTCGAGCAAGAGGATTCAAGTCAGAACTGGGTTGAGTGCCAATGAAAAAGACATCCTTGTCAGCTTCCTACGAGAGCAGGGACGTGTTTTCTTTGTCCCACGAGGATATGCCCGAAATTGACCCAAGGGTCATAGCTCATCATTTGAATGTGAATCCAGACGATAGACCCATAAGGCAGAAGAAAAGAACATTTACGCCTGAGAAAAACAGGGTGACAGCAGAAGAAGTGGAGAAACTCCTCCGTGATGGGTCCATCTAGGAGGTATAGTACCCTAGATGGTTTGTAAATGTGGTCATGGTAAAGAAGCCGACAGGATAGTGGAGGATGTGTGATTAGCTCCAAATATGGTAACATATTTGAGCTAATTCCGATCCTTTATTATGTACATTCGATGTAACTTGATTGTTTACGAGATATTTTACGCTTGCTCTTAGTTCATGTGATTATAGGAATACCAGTATAACGGGTACGAATTGATGGCAAAATGTCCACCAACATCTTCTGGAGTGTTCCCTTTTGATTGACGATCTTTACTGGTGGAGTTGGAGCAATATCTTCGCAACCTTGATGACTGCCTTCCACCCAACTTACTGCAGAAATCCAGACTTATGCACCGGTGCATATCAGTCCTGCACCGGTGCAACATTGAGCAGAATCCAACAGAAAGAGTTTGCACCGGTGCATATCAGTCCTGCACCGGTGCAGAGTGTTGCAGAAACAAAGATCCAGAGTTTGCACCGATGCACAAAATACATGCACCGATGCAACTGTATTCAACTCTCTGCAGTGGCAAATCTCTAGCGTTTGCACCGGTGCACAAGACTCTTGCACCGATGCAGGGAAGGCAAGAATTCTAGCAGAAACATTGTACCAGAGTTTGCACCGGTGCACCAAGACCCCTGCACCGATGCACCTATTCACTGATGCTAACCCAGAGTACTTTGCACCGGTGCAACATCACTTTGCACCGGTGCAGACAGTCAGCAGACCAGATTTTCTGACAGCTTTGTGCTTTGTGCCATTGCTTCCCAATGCAGCATTTGCACGATTTTATTGTGTATTGGTCCATATTGGAGGCAAAAGAAGGGAATATCCTAATTGTATTATATGGAAGGAAAGACAATAGTGCTAGTTAGTCTTGGAAGTAATTTTTAGACTCTCTCTCTACCTTAGCTCTCTCTCTCTCTAGTTCTTAGTTCTTGACAGATTTTGCATTTAAGGAAGAAGATAGTTGTGCTGCAGATTTTCTTGTGTGTAATCTCCTAGCTAGTAAGTTGTTATCTTTGTAAAGCCACAAGTAAGTTTATGTTTTTATCTTCAATCTCATTTTTAGCTTTGTTCTCAATGACTACCTATTTTCCTTTGTGTGATTTTCATCTTCCTATGGCTATGTGTGAGTAGTTTTAGGGGAAGGTCGTGACCATGGAGGCCATGGCTCTAGGTCCTTTTAGTGTTCTTCTTTCCTAGGTCATACTTTAGATTAGGATTGTATATAGTTCTCCTATGTTTGGCTAAGTCTTTGTAATGTTAACATCTCGATTAGTTGTAGACAAACTCTTGTCACAACTAATACCTTATGCTATGTCTTGCATTCGACTTAGTATAATGCCATGTGAGGAAAATGTGCAATCCACCTCTAAAGTTAACCTATGGACATTTCACTACTAGGCCTAGAGTTGTGGAGGACGTAGTCATGACCACTCCCGCTTTTAATTAGTTAACTTTCTTCAATCTTGCAAGGTTAGTGTTAAGGATCCACAATATATTTCCATCAAATTTAAGTTGGCTACTTATAGCCTCAAAAACATTAAACTCACAAAAAGAAGTAATTTCAAGCATTAAACATAACCTTCCTGTGGAATCGATCTCGGACTTCCCGAATATTATGCTACGCACATTTTAACCCTACGCTTCGGGTTACCTCTTTATTGTAATACACATCGAGGGCGTAAGCATTTTTGGCTCCGTTGCCGGGGAGGCTATGTCTAATCTTGAATTTATTTCTCTTTGAATCCAAAAACAAGTTCACAAATAAAATTTCTTGAGAGGAGGTCATTGGTATATGTACGGTTACTTTCGTGACCAAACTCATAGACTAGTGCGAAATCAAACTCCCCCTCTCGACCCAATGGCCGAAGGTGATGTCGATCCAGTTGTACCACCGGCTTGTACTATGCGTGATTATTTTAATCCGACTCGTGTCACACAATTGTCATGCATAGTTTCACCAGCGGCCAATGGCCAAAATGTTTTCACCGTTAAGCCACCGCATCTTCAAATGCTACCCCACGTTCATGGGATGCATTCTGAGCAGCCGTACCTTCATGTACGTGATTTTGAGGAAGTTGTGAGCACTATTTGCAACAATCCTCTACAACTTGAGTCTGCTCGGATGAAACTCTTTCCGTTTTTATTGAAAGATCAAGCCAAAACTTGGCAAAATTCACTTAAGTCTCAATCCATCACAAGTTGGGGAATGGTCCAAGAAGAATTCTATAAGAAATATTTTCCCTTGCATCGTACTCGTGCCCTCAAGAAGCTTATCTCTTCTTTTTGTGAAAAAGAGGGTGAATCATTTAGCGAATGTTGGGAGAGGTTCAAGGACCTCCTCAACGCTGTCCCTCATCATGGTTTCGACCATGCACAAATAGTTGGATACTTCTGTGAAGGAATTTCTCAAAACCTCCGATGGTCCATGGTCATCAATCCGGAGGAAAATATATCTTTAAAGACCATGATGATCTATCGTCGAATGTGGCCAAGTTGAGTCGTAAATTGGAAAATTTTGACTTGAACAAACTCAACCCGGTTGCCACGGTTGCAAGAACGGAAGAGGCATGTGCCATTTGTGATACTATAGGACATGCTACCGCGCTTTGTCCATCATTGCCGGTAGTCAAGGACCTACTCTCTACCACCGAACAAGCGGATGTGAATTCAATTAACAACTTCCCAAGAAATCATCCCTTGTCCGGGGGGTACCATCCTAGTTGGAGAAACCATCCGAGATTAAGTTGGGGAAATAACGAACAAGGGCCCCCCGTGGGATCACAATCTTTATCACCCCAACAACAATACAATCCTACTCCACCCGGATTCCAAAATCAGAATTTTGTACCAAACCGATACTAAGCTCAAAATCAATCCAATCCACAACAATATGGCCCACACCAATCTAACCAATTCCAATATGCTCCGAACCATCAAAACCAATTTCAATCCGGTCCGCAAGGACAATTTGGGGGTTCAAATAACTATAACCCACCTCATAAGAGAAATGATGACGATCCCATTTTCACCTTCATGAAAAATCAAGCATCCGTCATGGAAGATCTAAAAAGCCAAATAACGAAGCTTACTACTACGGTGAGCTCGTTACAACAAGAGAAAGAACGGGGGAAATTTCCTTCTCAACCCATCATGAATCCTCAAGGTCAATATTTTTTGGGTTCATCTTCTTCAAACTCAACCCCTCCGAATAATCATGAACAAGCCAAGTCAATCACAACTCTTAGGAGTGGAAGAGTCTTGAATGATCCGGTGGCCCCACCACCCAAACATCAATCAACTCTTCTTCCCCTACCTACGGCTATTCATATTCCGGAGGAAGATACCTCTCCCGAGGTTGGCAAATGTGATCCAAGTGTTCCATTGTACCCTAATGTGGCTCCTTTTCCACATAGACTTGCACCCAAGTCTAAGGGTCCATTCCATGATGATATTTTTGAGTTGTTAAAGCAAGTGAAGGTGAATGTAGCGACCCGTATTTTATATAAAAAAAATTCCGGAATATAAATTCGTATTCTAAATTGGATTTGGAATCTCAATTTATTTTATCTTAAAATCCTAGTGTGATTTTAAGGTGGTTGACCCTAGGATGAGATAGAGGATTCGAGTACGAATCCAACGCAACTTGAATCACCTCAATCGGAGGTCGGACGAAGAAATTACGATCGAAATATTCTCGGAAGTCCCATTGTGGAAATTCTGAAAATTTCCTCTAAGGGACCGATCTCCCTAAATTCAAGGGACCGGTCTCTGTCCAAGCAGAATGGTCCCGAGTGTGAAGGGACCGGTCTCCCAAAAATCGAGAGACCGGTCTCTCTTCAGGCAGAGAGATCCCAGAGGTGAAGGGACCGGTCTCCCAAAAATCAGGAGACTGGTACCCCTGTGTATTTTCGGCAGTTTAGTCCTTCATTAAGGGTATTTTTGTCCATTCACCTAGGGGGCTATATATATCATTACAAGCACGGTTTGGGCATTTTCTTCTTCATTTTTATGCCCTAGCTCTCTCTCTCTCTACCTCCATGGCTCACTCCTCTCACTTCTCTCTAAGAAACCTCCCTCCTCCCATGCTCCAATGGCTTTAGGCCTTTGAGGAACCTTGCTCTACGCGTAGTGGGCTCTCCGGCAATCCACATATCGAAGATTTCCCCCAAATTTTTCGGGTAAGTCAATTATTAAAGTGGTTTCCTTGTGTTGGTCCTTTGAGGACTTTGATTCCCCCTAACTTAGGCTCTCCATTGATGTGTGTAGCTTTCATCGGTGTTAAGAATCTCGTGGCTAGGATTCTCGTCAACCTCGGAGCTTAAGGTAAATACGCTCCTATCTTGTGTTCGCGTAGTTGTGCTAGATAATTAATTTGATTTATAAAAATGAATTCAAAGGTTTTCAATAAAAACCCATGTTTTGAGAATTATGCACACTACGTGTTTGATAAAATTAAATTGATCCCATCCTTGTATTAGAATTGGTGATTCTTGGTGATTGTAAGGATATATGGTAGTTGAGTTCGTGCCTAGGACTTGTAATTGAAATTGTGATAGTTAGATGAAAATTGGGGATTTTGTCCTAGGTGGTGAATTTAAGGGAATTGTGTGGCAATTGTGTAACCGCTAGGTGTTTGATGAAATGTCCGAGAGACTTACGAGTATAAGTCTTTGTTTCATTGAATTGTCAAGTCGTGGTTAGGCCCTTTTGTGTGGTCTAGGAAGAATTCGGGTGACTTGGTTTAGGCCCTTGAAGTGTGGCCTCGAGGGATTGGCCCTTGTGTGTGTGGCCTTGGGTTCGTGATTCAGAATTTGGGATAATGAACTAAGTGTCCTTAGTGACTAGGACTCTTGGATGCATTTATGCATATTAGGCATTTAGTGAAATGCCTTGGCATGAAGATTTGATTGTGCGTGGGAACTCGTCACACTAGGCTAGGGAGCTTGTCCATAGGCTATCGGCACTCGTGATGGGATGACTTAGGTGAATTCGTCACCATCAGTTTGGGAACTCGTCCCTCGTTGGCAAACTAGTTGCCTTAGTGGGGAATTTCGTCTCCTCCGACTTGTACTCTAAAATATACTCAATTCACTTACTAAACAACTAACCGTAAAGAACGTAAGTGTATGAAGGTAGTGTGGACGGCCAAATGATGTGGCCCTTACTTGTTGTTATATAGTGCATCTCTCGTGCCACTTCGTGAGTTGGTGTATCCCTCGTGACACCTCGTATTCAGTGCATTCCTCGTGGCACCTCGTGTATAGTGCATCCCTCGTGGCACTTCGTGTGTGATGGTGTATTCCTCGTGACACCTCGTATGATAGTGCATCCCTCGTGGCACTTCGATGTGAGTGAGTCCATCCTTGTCCTCGCCAAGGAGACTCTAAATCGATCTCGGGCTTAACAGTTTTCCAAAGTGATTTTCAAAGTGATGATCCATGTTTGGGGTAGGCCGGTCCTTACTCGTGGGACGGTTCGAGACTCATGTGATCTTTTCAAAATATAGTCCGCATTGGGGTAAGCCGGTCCTTATTTAGTGAGACGGCCGAGACTTGTGGGACTTGGTTTCAAAGTGATGGTAAGCTGGGAGTCGAACACACTATCTAAATAAGATAATCAATTCACCAATGTGTACCAATATATATATATACATATATAGAGGATAATTGGATATGACACGGTTAGGTGAATTGTGAGCATTTGGCTAAGTCGTGGAATTAGCCCGTTGTAAATATTTGGCTAAGTCGTGGAATTAGCCCGTTGTGGATATTAGACTAAGTCTTGGAATTAGCCTTGGTAAGACGTGGTTCTTGGTGGATAGTAGACGGCTTGGGCCTCATTATAGATGGGTTGTGTTCTTGGGAGCGTCCTCCCTAGTTATGGTAATAGTTTACCATGTCGTGTGATCGTGGTTGAGACCTTTGGTCTATATGACCCTTGTATTAGTACCCGTTGCCTAGTGGTATAAATTGTATGCTTGGTAAATGGAGAGGATTGTGGCTTATGTGGTTATTGGTTGAGTAGAAGCAAACGGTTGGGTCTTCTCTTAGTACGCTTGTGTTGGTGAAAGTCTTGGTTAGACTTATACTTGGGATTTTCGTCAGTGACTGGGTAGTGGTGTTGAGGTTGTGAGATTTGTTCATGCTTGGGATTGCATCATAGGAATCCACACCACTTGCACAGGTCACCATAGTTACGTTTGCACTTGATAGGTGCATATTTTCTGGGTCTTTATGACTCAACCTCTTTCTACAGTTCTTTGTAGGGTTGCAGGGTTGGATAGCTAGTAGTAGGCCTCACCATTTAGCCCACGGGCCCAAAGCCCGGGATGAGCCCGCCCGACCCACTACATCAAAGCCCGGCCCGAGCCCGTATGGTGGGCGGGCTTGGGCATGCCCGAATGAAATGTGGGCGGGCCTGGGCTTCACTTGAAGGCCCGAGCCCGGCCCGAGAGCCCGGCCCGAGGCAGGCCGAGAGCCCAGCCCAAGAGCCCGTATGTATGTTTTTCTAAATATTTTTAAATATTTTTTCAAATAGAGTATATTTAATATTTTTGCAAAAAACGTATTTTATAAAATAGGTTTTCAAAATATTATATTTAAAAAAAAAACTACAAATACAAGTTACTGTAAGTTACTGTTTTTTTATAAAACTGTTATAAGTTATATAAACTATATGTTATTATATACTGTATGTTATAAATTACTGTAAGTTATTATTTTTTCATGTTATATAACTGTTTTTTCATATAACTGTAAGTTACTGTTTTTTTATATAACTGTTATAAGTTTTTTTTATATAACTGTTATAAATTTTTTTATATAACTGTTTTTTTATAAGTTACTGTAAGTTA
>NMUG010005025.1:0-13419 GCA_002855965.1 Monotropa hypopitys | reverse complement strand
CTCTCCATCCATCAAGATCCAAGGGTTTCGCCTTTCAATAATGTTGAGGAGCTCGGCGAGGGCTTCACGCCTATGGTCTCGGATCATTTCGATTCGGTAAGTCTTCTCCTTCCCTCTCAAGCCCTAGATTCTATGTTTGTTCTCCTCCATTGTTAGCTAATGGTGGAACCTTGTAGTTTGCGACAAGAGTTTCGTGTTGACGGGTTCGGACTGCGTTGGGAGTTTTCCGGCGATTGCTCTGGCGACCTCTCCGACGAGTTTCCGACGACACTCTGGTGAGTAACTTCTAACTCCTACTTAGTATGCGTGGGTGTGCGTATTTCCATCTCATATTTCATTGTGTTATCGATTGTTGATTCGTTATGCATAGTCACATTATTGTCGTTCGTTTCATTGGCATCGGGTGCATAGTCGTGTCATGGTTGTTCGACTAGTTGGCATTGGGTTAGTCTAGAGTAATCGGATTGATGTGGAGTGGTATTGAGGTAGAGAGGACGACTTGTGTGTTGAAGATCGCTCTTTGAATTGTATAGGCGCCAAGTGTTTGATGAAATGCCCGAAAGGGTTTTGAGGTGGAATTCGAGTGCGTCGACCGCGTTGAGTTGTTGTAGAAATTGTTTCCTAATGGGTTTGACTTAGTTGGGTCCTTGTGATATCATACAAATGTGTGTTGTGGTGAAGTTGGGGTTTTCCCCCCTTTGTCGTCGATGGTAGTCAACCTTTTAACTAGTTGGGATTGGTCATGGAAATTCTTTGGGGTATGTGGGTGTTGTGACTCCTTGGATGCTCGTGACGTTGTGGTTTGGTTAGTATGTTCCCTTAAGTGTTGTGACTATGGGAAATTGGAAAATCTGTGATGGATCCCGTTCGTGAGGGGATCGTGGAAGTGTTGGAAAGTTGATAATTTGATTCACAACGTAATGTACCCAATGAACATAATGAACCTCCAATATATGGTATGGATCCTACGAGGACCACACTTAGCCAATCTTCAATCATTCACCAAAACTCACTAACAGAACAAGGAAGTGTAATGTGTGGTTTGACTTGGATGGTTCATGCCCAAGTCCGTTGGTTGTGTTAAATGGGAGATACGCGTTCCCTTGAAGTCGCGGAATCACTAGATATCATTGACGGGTGATAATCTAGAAATAAGATTCTTTGGCTATAGATGGGAGATACGAGTTCCCGAAAGTCTCGGAATATACTGGATACGCTGGCAGGCGGGATCCTGGAACAAATCTTAACACATGTGATTTACTCGCCCTTGTCTAGGGGAGGTTGGAGACTCGCTTGGTAAGGAGTCGTCCGGAAATGAATATTGGAACAAAATGATGACCTTGTGAGGGTAATGTGGTTGTGCCCCTTGGGTGAGCCAAGGTGGGAAAATGATGATATATGTATCTCCAATATTCAATATCAACTACAATCTTGTGAATCCAAAAGGTTACCAATGAATATGGGAATGATGTGAAGATGAGAAGAATCGATGTTGGGTTCCTAGTAAGCGATTGTAGGTGTCGGTTGTGTCTTGATCGTGGTTGGGCTGAGAGTGGTTGCGATTGAGTTTCGAGGTTCGTGTATCCCTTAGTAGAGTTCCTTGATGATAATGTTTACGTTGGAGACATCGGTTGTGGTTTGAGTGACACTCTACTTGTTGACCTCGGAGACACTCTTAGTCTCACGTTACTTGGGTGTGTGCGTGTGTTGTGCCTTCTCCTTGACTTGCTTACCTTTGTTTGTGGCACTTAGGGTTGCATGTGCTCGTGTATGCTTTGTAGTCCTTAGTTGTTACCTCACTGAGTCGTGTTTTGCTCAGACCCTCTTTCCTCTCTCTCTTTTCCAGGATTGTATTGCAGGGTTTCTCTTACATGTGGATTGGAGCTTGTGTTAGCAGCTATTTCCTTTTGGAGCTGCAGCCTTGGCTCTCTTGTGCTTCGTCCTTCTGTTCAGTTTTCAGGTTGTAGAACTGTTGTAGCTATACCTTTCTTTTACAGTTGTAGCGAGTAGTTTAGTTGTATTTTCCTTCTTGTACTCTTTCAATTTGTATATTGTATCAAGCGTAATGTAATGAGAACTTCAACTGCAATGCTGCTATATAGTAACCATTAACTTCCTAGTATTTGTGTTTAATGTACTAAAAAAAATATTGGAAATGTTTTACTTAAAAACATGGGGTGTTACAGTTTGATATCATCTTCCAAATAAATTTGGTGTGTGCAAAGAGAAGGGTCGATACCATGAATGTCTGGAACTGCCCATCCAATGGCACCCTTATGATTTTTCAACACCTTTAACAACCTAACCTATGTTTAGTTACCCTCCAAGAAGACATACTTCAAGGATGAAGGTAGTTGCTTTAGCTCAAGCTTAAGAGGGTCACGACTAGCTACTTTACATGGTTTTCCCAATTCCTCTAACTCCTCAAAATTTTTGCTCACACAATTTCCCCCACCACATCTAGCTCCTTCAAATATCCAACATACTCTAACTCATCAAAGGAAGGCACATGGTCCTCCACCCCGGCATTGACCAAACAAGACTCTAGTGGGTCATTAACGAAATTACTTCCATAATAACCCAAAGTCTCGACAAGATTTAGTTCATGCACTTCCTCATCATCGCCCGATTGGTGACACACATTGAAAATGTCCAACTCCACGGTCATTTTTTCAAAGGTAAGATGCATCACTTCATTCTTACAATTTATTTGAGCATTAGCCATAGCTAGGAATGGGCGACCTAGGATGACTGGGATTTTGGCCATAAGGTTGGCCACAGGTTGTGTGTCAAAAACAATAAAATCAATAGGAGAATAAAATTTTTTGATTTGGACAATCACATTCACAACCACTCCCCTTGACACTTTGTCACTCCTATCCTATAGTTGGAGAGTTATTGAGGTAGGTTGCACAGATACAACTGCAAGAATTGATCAAGAAGAGTTTCATCTGACTTAGCTCATCACCATGGGGAGCACCAGTGCTGTTCGTCAAAAAAAGGATGGAACTATGCGCCTATGCATCGACTATCGAGAGTTGAACAAAGTCACCATAGAAAACAAGTACCCATTACCCCAAATCGACAATCTCTTCGACCAATTGCAGGGAACCCGAGTATTTTCAAAGATCGACCTTCGCTCAGGATATCACCAACTCAAATTCAAAACTGAAGATGTTGAAAAGACTGCCTTCCGCACTCGTTATGGCCACTACGAGTTTATAGTCATTCCCTTTGGAGTAACCAACACCCTAGTAGTATTCATGGACCTAATGAACCGTATTTTCACCAACTATATCGATAATTTTATGATTGCATTTATCGACGACATCCTCATCTATTAAAAAAAAAGAATAACTTGTAGAGCATCTATCCATCATCCTACGAATCCTAAAGGAGAAACAACTATACACAAAGTTTAGCAAGTGTAAATTCTGGCTGAAGAGTGTCCACTTCCTTCGGCACATTATCAACGAGCATGGCATCTCAGTAGACCCCTAGAAGATAGAAGCAATCTCAACCTGGCCAGCACCTACATCAGTAACGGAAGTTCGAAGCTTTCTAGGACTTGTTGGTTATTATCGCCGATTCATCCAAGACTTCTCAAAGATTGTCGTACCTATGACACAACTTACACGCAAAGGGGAACCATTCGCATGGACAAAAAAGAGAGAGAGATGTTTTCAGGAATTGAAGAAAAGGCTCACAACCACACCTGTGTTGACACTACCCAATAGAGAAGAAGGATTTGTCGTTTATAGCGATGCTTCACACAAAGTATTAGGATGCATCCTCATGCAACTCGGAAAGGTAATCGCCTATGCCTCACGACAACTAAAGTCTCACGAGAAGAATTACCCGACACACGACTTGGAGCTTGAACCAGTAATATTCGCACTCAAGATATGGCACCACTACCTCTACGGAGTTACTTGCGACGTCTTCACCAACCACAAAAGCTTGAAGTACGTTTTCACAAAGAAAGAACTAAATCTAAGACAACAAAGGTGGCTCGAGCTTATGAAATACTACTACCTCAACATTCAGTACCATCCGAGGAAAGCTAATGTAGTAGCAGATGCCCTCAGCCATAAGGGAGACCATTCCTACTTGGCACATCTTGCGACAATCATCGTTGAACCCACCATCATAGATGAAATCAAGACCCTCCAAGCAAATGACTCAAAGTTGAAAAAAGTTCAAGAAGGTGCTAAAGGCCAACTAGAAAGTGAGTTCATCGTACAAGAAGGCCTTTTTAAGTTTTGAAATCGAATATGCGTACCCAACCTAGAAGAAATCAAGCGGAGAATCATGGATGAAGGACACAAGTCAAAATTCGCAATTCACCCTAGAAGATCAAAGATGTACCAAGACCTCAAGAAATTCTACTAGTGGATGGGTATGAAGCGCGACATAGCCAATTACATTGACCGATGCCTTGAATGTCAATAAATCACAATAGTACTATAGAAGCCAGCTGGACTACTCCAACCTCTACCAATCTCAAGATGGAAGTGAGAAGACATCACGATGGATTACGTCGTAGAATTTCCTCGCACAATCAAGGGCAACAATTCAATATGGGTTATAGTCGATCGTTTGATCAAGTCAATACATTTCATTCCGGTCAAGAACACGTACTCAATGGACCAAATGGCTGCCACTTATCTATGAGAGATCATTCGACTGCACGTGATGTCAATTTCGATCACCTCTGATAGAGACCCCCGATTTGTATCCAGATTATGGAAGTCGCTACAGAAAGCAATGTGAATGGTATTGAACTTCAGCACCGCCTTCCATCCCCAAACCGATGGCCAATCAGAAAGAACGATTCAAACGTTGGAAGATCTCCTACGAGCATGCACCTTGGAATTTCAAGGAAGCTGGGAAGAACACCTACCTCTGGAAGAGTTTGCCTACAACAATAGCTACCAGACAAGCATCAGAATGTCACCATTCGAAACATTGTACGATAGGAAGTGCAGATCACCAGCATGTTGGACAGAAGTTGGAGAAGCAGCACCCACGGGGCCAGAAATTGTACAAGAGACGATAGAGAAGATCAAGCTCATCCAGAACAAGCTGAAGATAGCTCAGGATTGACAGAAGAGCTATGCCGATGCACATCGAAGGGAGCTCGAATTTCAAGAAGGGGATACAGTATCCTTGAAAGTATCACCTATGAAGGGCGTCATCAGATTCAAGAAGAGAAGAAAGCTCAATCCATGCTACATCGGACCTTTTGAGATACCAGCCGCATACCGATTAGAGCTTACACCAAAACTAACCAACAATCATGATGTATTTCACATATCGATGCTCTGAAAGTACATATCAGACCCTACACATATCCTAGCCCGACTAATCATCGAGATCGAGAAGAACTTGGCATACAAAGAGCGACACATTCGAATCATGAACCGACAAGAGAAGCAACTCAAAAAAAAAAGTCATCCCACTAGTCAAGGTTTGGTGGGAGAACCAATCAAGGAGCGAAGCCACTTGGGATAAAGAGAGCGACATGAGTCTAAAATACCCACAGTTATTCGATTAAGGTATAACATTTTATTCTTTCATGCATTCTTATATCTTTCCTGAAACCCATTTAAAGTTTGAGGGACAAAAGTTCTTAAAGGTGGGGAGGATGTGAGACCCCGACCTAATAATTAAGGCCAGAATGCTAACTCGACAATTCTTTCGACGACTCTGTAATACAAAATGCTAACCCGAGACTAACCAAAATATAATTACATATTGGGTTTACCCCTTCCATGCCTAAATAGACTCTTCTAAAAAAATAGAAAAGGCAATGGGATTGCCAAAACACTAAAACACCATAATTACGAAGTTTACACAAGAGATCATTTCCACAAGTGTTATACATATCTCTATCTTCTACAAAGATTCAAACACACTCTCTCTATATACATTTTAACTTTCTTTATATATCTCCTTGAGAGAATTTTATTCTTACTTGTAATATTCATAGAGAGTTTTTTGTTCTTCATTTGTAAAGGAAGGCTTGTTTTCCTATCATTTATTTCTTATACTTGAGTGTTATAAGTCAAGTTCTAGGCTTAGAACTTGCAAAAGTTCTTAGCCACTCAGAAGAGCTAAGAAGGTTTGAGTCACCCAAAAGAACTCAAGGTACCTAGGTACCCGAAAGTGTCTAGGAGGCTCCAGTGCACTCTGAAGAAACTCAAGCATCTGCAAGTGATCTCCCAGAAGAATCATAAGATTGGAGCTTGTCACACTCTGTAAATTTTATTTCAATTTGTTTTCGTTTTGGCACGTGATTTGTTAGAAATATACCTTATATTGGGTTCTTGGAGACCCAAAATATTCGTTTCATCATTTCAAACGTTGTCGTGTCGCTTAGAAGTCCCGTTGAGCTTAGTCATTGTGTTCGATGATTGTTTGGTACGTTTCGGGAGGACCTCGGTGTTACTGTTGCAAGAAATTCTGCAATTTGGTGCAGTTGCACCGGTGCAGGTTGATGCTGCATCGGTGCAAAGTCAAAAAAATAGGACTGCATCGGCGCAAAACCGATGCAGGGACTTTTTGTTGGTCCGGGCTTCAGGTGCATCAGTGCAAAGTGGTGCTGCACTGATGCAGGGAAGGTTGGAAACCTTCTGCCCATTCTGATGCAAGTTTGCATCGGTGCATCTTTGGCTTGCACCGGTGCAGGAGTGGTTTGCATCGGTGCAGGGTTGGTCTGCACCGGTGCACAAGGTTGATTTTGTTCACTGATCAAGGGTTGCACCGATGAAAGAAATCGTTGCACTGGTGCAACTGCTGTATGGACAGCATCATTAAGAGTATTCTTGTCTTTTTAAATTGGGGTCCTATATATACCCATTTTAGGTCGTGGGAGCTCATTCCAAACAATTTTATTCTCTCTCTACCTCCCTCAAACCCTATCTCTCTCAAGCTCCGCATAAGCTTCGCATTGGTGGTATTTTCTTCCCTTGCTGTGTTGAGCTTTCTTCAAGGGTGTAAGTAAACATCATCTCAAGGTAGGGATTCTTAAACCCATGTATTCATGTGTATTTTCTTGTTGTTTTCCCTAAATCAATTTGAGAAAAATATGTGTAATGTTTGTATGGACTTATGTTTGATATTGGATTGTCGATTTCCCTTGGTAGGAGTAGTGATTGTTGTGTATTTGGGGTCCCTATAGATTCAATTTCATAAATTTGTCACTTGGTGTTGAAAGCCCCAAAATTATTGAAAACCCTAATTGGTCAAATTTGGGGGAAATTGAAATGGACTCTAAAATTATGAAATTTACATCATGCTTATCAAATTGACATGTGGGACTCTACGTTTTAAACGAGAATTTGACACGTGACCTTGGAACACTTAAACGTGGAATGTGGAAAAATACGATGATTAGCCTTGGAACACTTAAATGTGGAATATGGAAATTGTGAATTGGCCTTGATACTCTATAGGAGGTTTTGGATACACTTGAGTGGCTATAGATTCAGGTGGCTTACCTTGGGTCACTAATGTAGAGTGGCACACGACATTGCACAATGGAGGTTTGACTGGACCTTCCCGGTGAGCCGGGGAAAACAGGAACTACACGATAAAAGGTTGACGAGCCCTGATGCAGAACTAACCTTGGAACTCATGTGGTTACGTTTGTGGTGATCTTGGTACACTTGAACGATATTGGAACAACGTTGGATTAGTTGAAATCTTATAATGGAACATGTATTGGAACAATGAAATCACACATTGGAATACTTTGAAAACATTTTGAAATACCTTGAAATCTTATGGAAAGTCTTGGAATATAAGTGATGCTAATTGCCCTTTTTCCTTCGGTTGTCACACTTCATATTGAGCCTACTTCTATGCATGCATTTCACATTACTTTCTCAATTTCATTGCAATCATATGAATCGTTTGTTTAAGTTTTCCTACTAGGCGTTCGCCTAACCCTCTATTTTTATAGGGAAAGGACCGGCTACTTAGCTTGATGAGGTTCAAGCTTTTGGATGGCATAGAGCATTGTCAAGCCTTGGATCATTTTAATTATTGTATTTCATTTTGTCATTTTGGAAATGATGTAACGTAAACACCCGTTTGTATTTCTCTATTAAACTCATGCGTGTGTGTGATGGACTTGTGAAACTTTTAAATGGTTTGGATGGATGGTGATTGGTAGACTTTTGTTAAATGTTGCTCTATGCCTTATCTTTCAAAAAAATGGTTTAAATTTTCAGGGTGTTACAGAGCTCATCCGGTCAAGTAGCTCAAGGATTTTAAAGATTTGATTACCACTCATAAGGTAATTTTGTTATTAGTGGAACCTTTAATATTTTGAAAGAGTGGATATGGGTTAGGCCGGGGACAAGCCTAACTGAACCACTATATTTCTTGTGTTGTCTTGACTTTACTTTCATTGCACTTTTCTTATTGCCTTGTGGTTGTTTGTATTCCCTTGATTGCTTGGTTGATTACACTTTCATTTTGTTGCTTGGAATAAATCTAAGTGGGAAACCTCTAACCCCGTCGTATTACAAAACTTGAGGTATAACCGAATGTTTAGGTTTGATTCAATCAACCCTTTCTGGATTGGCATTTTAATCTTGTCATCTAGATCACTTAGCTTCCGTACTTGCGTTCTTATGATTTACTTGGAAATAATTTTTAAGTAGGACACATTTTGATCCCCCCTCTTTGATTGCATATTTGGGATTGTTGCTATACCCATTTTGTCACACCCCAGCCTAATCAAGTAGGTTAGGATGGACAATTACCACCAAAATCCACATTCTTAACTGTTTTTAAGATTTCAACCTCAAATTCTAATTTTAGTTATCAAGTTAATTAAACAATAAAATCAAACACCTTTTATGATTTCCAAACCAAAACCTCAGAAGTTATTTTTCATTAACTTGTAATTCATACTTTACATTCAGAACAACATAAACTTAAATAAAAAATAAAATGCTAAACTAAACAACGAGACCTTGACGTTGGGATTATAGTGGACAAGACCTATCTGTACACCAAACTTATCCTGCACCAAAACTAAATCCCAAAAACAGATTCCAGAAGTAAATAAGAACATGAAAATTACTTAAATAAGACAACAGAAAACATAAATAACATAAGGACAACATAATGAAAAGCAATAACCAATAATAAAGCAATAACCTCAAGAGGTGTAATAACTAGAAATAGTAATTAATCAGTTCAGTTACCACGTATAATGCATAACCTCGATCATGTCTACAATACATACTATGCCTTTATACACATGCCAAAAATATTAATATTTATCATAGTATAGCAAATTTATGCCATACTATTTAATACCAACTAAACTTACAAAACCACTTTTCACCCTATAGAAAATTTATACTAAGGTGACCACAACAAAGACAACTGAGCTTACAGGACACTACAAAGTCAACTGAGCTTACAACAAAGCCAACTTAGATTATAGGACACAACAAAGCCAACTCAGCTTACAAGACACAACAAAGTCAACTGAGCTTACAACAAAGCCAACTAAGCTTATATGACACAACAAAGCCAACTAAGCGTACATGACACAACAAAGCTAACTTAGCTTGCAAGACACAACAAAGCCAACTGAGCTTACATGACATAACAAAGCCAACTTGTTAACAAAGAGAAAAAGAAACTATAGAGAGAGAAAGAACAGAAAAGATTAAGCTTTCTTAATTCACAAATATGAGTGATACATGTTTATATAGGAGTATGTTTAGGACTTCACCACTCAACCTACCTAGTGGAATAGACAAGCCCAATAAAGTACTGATCTTCTAGAACACTGAGAATGATCTTCCAGAAGATCACTTACAAGAATAAAGTGAACAATATAATTGACATCCTATTTCCGGAAGAAAGAGATCTATCTTTCGGAACATCAACTGACCAAGACTAAAAGGCTGCAACATGAATCATCATCTTATAGAATATGAAATGCTATCTTTCGGAATATCAAGGACCTGACTTGTTAGACCTATAGCATTAAGCTTAGTCTTCTAGAAGATGGAACATCAACTTCCGGAACATTAGGAGTAAAATATAACACCACTGAGAAATCAATGATACTTTAACATTCTCCCTCAAACTGAACTAGGGAGAACTTAGCTTTAGTTTGCTTCTTAGTTGTTCAAACCTTGAACTGGTGAGAGATTTAGTGAATATATCAGCTATCTGGTAGTCTGTTGAAACATGATTAACTTGAAGTTGATTCTGAACAGTCTTTTCTCTGACAAAATGAAAGTCTACCTCAATGTGTTTGGTTCTTGCATGAAACACAGGGTTGGTAGCCAGAGATATAGCAGAGTTGTTATCACACCAGATTTTGGATGTCAAGTTAGTACTGTACATCCTAAGATCCTTCAGTAATTGAATCATCCAGAGAACCTCAGAAGCTGTGTTGGCTAAGGATTTATACTCAGCTTCTGTTGAGGACCTAGCAACTGTGGGTTGCTTCTTGGCAGACCAAGATACAATGTTTTGCCAATGAAAACACAATATCCCCCAGTAGATCTTCTGTCTTGATTGTCTCCAGCCCAGTCAGCATCAGAAAAAGCAACAATGTTGGATGTTCCCTTTTTAAAAACTAGACCAAGATTAAGAGTGCCCTTAATGTATCTGAGAATTCTTTTGACATCTACAAAATGATCCTCTAAAGGCATGTGTATGTGTTGTCATATACTGTTAACAACATATGCAATGTCGGGTCTAGTTAGTGTAAGATATTGAAGGGAACCAACAATAGATCTGTAGAAGTCAGGGTTGGTCATGAGTGTTGGTCTACAAGAATTTTTCCTGAGAGATGAAGGAGTATAACATGTGGTACCGTGTATCATTCCAGCTCTCCTTAAGAGGTCAACAACATACTTCTTCTGACATAGAAATAAACCATAGTCAATTTTGTTGACTTCTATCCCTAGAAAGTAATTTAAATTCCCTAGTTCCTTTAGGGAGAACTTGGTATGTAGCTGTCTTATTATGTTTTGAATTACAGTCTTGTTGTTCCCAGTTACAAGTATATCATCAACATATACTAGTACATATATCAGGTCTTGACCTTGTTGAAGAACAAATAAAGAAGAGTCTGCTAGGCTGTTTTTGAATCCTAAATGAATAAGATACCTAAATAGCATGTCATACCAAGCTCTGGGAGCTTGTTTTAAACCATATAGAGCTTTGTGAAGATGACATACCTTGTCTGGACAGTTAGGATCAATGAATCCTTGTGGTTTTTGAATGTAAACCTGTTCTTGTAAGTTCCCATGAAGAAAAGCATTAGACACATCCAATTGTTTAATCTCCTAATCATTTTGAATAGCTAATGAGATGACAACTCTCACTGTGGGCTGTTTAACAACAGGACTAAAGGTTTCAGTGCAGTCAATACCTTTAGTTTGTTAAAATCCTTTGGCCACTAGTCTAGTTTTATATCTAGCTATAGTTCCATCTAGGTTCCTTTTAATTTTGTAAGTCCACTTGCACCCCACAATAGGAGTATCAGATGGAGGAGACATAAGTGTCCAAGTTCCTTGAGATATGAGTGCATTGTATTCTTCAAGCATGGCCTGTCTCCAAGTAGAAGAGATCATAGCTTCCTTAAATGTTTTAGGTTCTTCCTCTGTCTAGTTTTGAGTATGAACATTTATTTGATGTGTGTGCAGATTATCTTTCCCTTTGGACCTGGTGATCATAGAGTGTCTGGATCTATTATTGCTACTACTAGGTTGATGATCTAAAGTCAGATGTGTACTATTTAGACTCTTAGATCTAGTTATCATTTGATAAGAGTGAACAGGAGGATCATTTTGGGAATCCAAGTGTGTGTCTTGAGTATGAGTGACAGATGGGATGTTATTACTGATGGTCTAATCAACAGGTAATGCATTATACTCAGTGTCCTTGTCAAGTTGAGTAAAAAATAATCCTGCAATTGTTATCAAAAGCAATACGAAAAACAGATAACAGTTTATGTGAAATCTGTGGAGTATGTAGAATATTCTTAAGATTGAGATTGTGGTGAGGAAGGTTTAGTTGACCATCACCTGTCTTTTGGATTTGAACAGACTGGCCATTACCTACTATCATCTGACTTGGATAATTCTGAGTTGGTTGAGAGATGTTGTTGCCATTGTTAGTGAAATGGGTTGTAGCCCCTGAGTCTAAGTACCATGGTGATGTCTGATTACCTCCATGGTAGTCAGAGTTGTTGACAACATAAGACTGCTGACCAGGACTGATGAAATTCTACCCATTCTGGTTATAGACTATAGACTGGGAGACCATGTTGGCTTGATATCTAGGTCTGAAATTGTTACCCTGGTTCCCATTACTTATTTGATCATTTCTTTGTCTTTGAGGCCTGAAGTTGTTGTCATGTCTAAAAAAACATCTATCTGCTAGATGATTAGTTTTTCCACAAATTTGGCAAGGGTTGGTGTTTCTAAAGTTTCCCTTATAGTTTTTGCCTCTGTACCTTCTGTTGTTACCTTCATTAGTGTAGCCATTGCTGTTGAACTTGTTCTATTGTGACTGTCTTGGATTCTGATTTTCTTGAAAGTTGAAGATATTGTTCCATTGATGAGTATCCTTGTTGTTACTGCTATATCCTTGGCTATTTTGTGCCATCAATAATGTAGTGGTTTCTATATTTTCTTGACACAGATCTTCAGCCATTAGCATAGTGTATAATTTACAGAATTTCAAACTAGTTGTAGCAGACCTGGTTCTTATGGCTTGCTTGAAGGTGCGATAGATCTCATCTGGAAGACCATTGAGGGTATGAAATATGATATCTTCTTCATCTATGTGACATCCAGACATATCTAGTTTTTGAAGAATAATCTTGATATTGTCAAGATATTCCTCCATGCTGCTGTTTTTCTTGACTGAGTACAGCTTTCTTTTTAAATCCATAATATGAGTTCTTGACTGGTTGCTGAATCTTTACTCAAGTTTAGTCCAGAAATCAATCACACGATGTGAACCAATAACGTGTGGTAGAACAATGGGAGTCAAAGTGGCAATCAGACATGACAAGAGGAGTTTGTCAACAACATCACATTTCTGGTGGTCAGAGTGATAGTCGGTTGTGTCACCTGTGATATCTTGGCTTTCAGCTTCATGGATGACATGATTCTTGCTGATTAGATCAGATAGCCCATTCGCGAACAGAGCCGTTTCAACCTGGGTTTTTGCTTGACTTGTTTTATTGATTTCCCAAGCGTAGGAATAGAACTCGTCGCGCATAATAAAACTTGGTAAGTCCAAGGTCGATTTCCACAGGGATAGGGAATTTTAGTTCGAATGATTGAGTTTGTCAAGTAAAGAGAAAAACTGAAAATTTATGGATTGCATGTGTTTGGTGATTTAATGGATAAAACTAATTGC
>NMUG010005024.1:0-13419 GCA_002855965.1 Monotropa hypopitys | reverse complement strand
TCTTTAGTGGTTACCGTCACTGAGCCGTGGTATGCTCAGACCCTCTTTCTTCTCCTTTTTCTAGTCTGTGTTGCAGGACTAGCTGGTCATGGAGTGGAGTCAGCTGCTGGATTTTCTTGAGTTAGACAGGGCAGTTCCAGCTGTAGCTTGCACCCTTCTTCTCAGCTTCAGCTGAGCTTTATTCAGTACTTTTTGTTGGTAGTACTTTTACTCTTGTACTGTAGTTTCAGTTTCTATTCAGTTGCACTTGTACTTGACTTTCTGTACTTCAGTTGTAGCCGTTTGACATTGTTTTACCTTCCGCTTGTATCTCATTTCTTGTACAATGTAATGAGAAAATGAACAGAATGTATTGATATGACAAGTAGTGATCTCTCATGCATTTATTTAAATGGTTTCAAAAAATGGTTTGAAAATCCGGGGCGTGACAAATATGTGAGGGTCAAGCCTCAATCATGAGAAGACAATCAACTCCCATGCCATAGGGAACGACACCCAATAGTTTGACATCATAAGATATGGAGTTACTCTACAAAGAGTATCAATCTATGTCGTCATCAAGATGACAAGGAAGATTCGAGGATTCGATCACAAGATGGTAAAATGAGCTATCATTCCTAATCAAGAGGGCAAGAAAGGATGTCTGATCATCCGATACCCATAAAATTCACTTCTCACTACCACAGGAAGAATTTTGACAACCACAACAATAATAAAAAGGGTGAAGTCTAACACTCGAAGAAAACAATGATAAGACCAATTCTAATGGCGTCAACAGGAAATTAACATCCTTAGCTGACGGATCAATGTTGAAGGTTTCAGTACAACGATCCGACATAATAACGCAAGATGGGATAAGAATCACATCAACAGAGAAGACTTAGATGACAAAAGTCTAATCATGAAGGTCTATTCTAAAGGTAGGTTAGAAATGACTATCAATACTCAAGATAGACACCAACAACAAAGGACTTGGAAGAACAACTCAAGTACATCCACTAAGAACCGACATCCTAGACAACCAACAGTAGGAAAAGACTCCAAGAGTTAACCTTTATAAAAAAATTTAATTTAAAATTTTTCCTTTCGTCCTCATACAATGCACACGAACTCACAAGCACACATACATGATCACATGACACACAATGCAAAAGCAAGTAATGCACCTATATGAGACTAAGTGTCTCTCCAGTGTCCCTAGGTTTTCGAAACATAAGCTCTGATACCAATTGTAACGGTCCCAGAATTTTAAACCATTTTTTGAAGGATGATATTAGAGCAATTTAAATAACTACTAAAAGAAAGACTACTAACCCAATATCATCCACATGCATAATGTATCAATCGCAGGCAGACATAAGTAAGAAAATCATTAATCTACTTATTACAAAACCGGGCACCATCAACTTTAAAATAAATGTGCGGAAATAAAAGGGAGTACAATACAATGAAAATGCCTTCACAGTCCTCTAGAAACCTTGGAAATCCACTCCAAGCCACTCCAATGATCCTTTCCCTAAAAAATAGAGGGTTAGGCATATGTCTAGTAGAGAAACCTAAACAATATATATATAGATAGATGACATGTGTATGAAACAAAGTATAGAAGTAAACATATGATGTATGCATGGAGGACCCGAAATGTTTTGAAAGAGTTATCAAGTTAAGAGTTGTTTCCATTTATTTCAAGTTCCAAAACTAGGTATTTCCCGAAATATTTCTCAAAGGACCAAGTGTTTTCAAAACATTTTCCCAAAGCACCAAGTATCCATGTCAAATCCATTACCCCATCAAATAAGGGTTTTCTAAAATCATTTCCATCTCTCCTTGTCAAAATAAGAGTTCACCACACTTTATGATTTATATAGAGTTTAGGCTTGTTCTACGCTAGTAGCTCGTCAACTTACTAACCGTGATATTCCTAGTATTACCCGACTCATCGGGAGGGTCCAGACAAACCCCTATTGTGCAATGTCGTGAACATAGGACGTTCAGGGATCAAAATCCCAGGGATCAAAATCCCATATAAGATAGCCAACTCATAGGATCAAAATCCAATATCATTCACAACTTGATTTCCAAAAATCATATTTTTCTCAATTTTTTAAATTAGGCCCAATAGCCAAAATTAACGTTCTCCAATGGTTTAGAGATACCAATTTCACATTTCAAGTGTCAATTGAACAATCCCATATTCAATTCCCAATTTTTCCCAATTTCCAAAAACAAGTCAAATTAGGGTTTTCCCAAAAATTTGGGAGTTTTCAAATCAATTCATCAGAATGTTAAGTTAACACCCTAGAGAGTCCATACAACCCAATCATTGACTCCTAGACTCGATTACAAACTCAACCATGACCAAAGAACCTCATACTTGCATCAACTAGAAAATTTGCCAAAATTGAAAGGAGGGAGAGAAAGAGATATATTTAAATGTATCAAGAGGCTAGGAGACTCTACCTCTTGAGACGATTAGAACAACTACTTACAAAACACTAGGTGAGGGATTCTTGACAGCACTACGATCCAAGCACGCCAATAGAGAGACCTTGATCTCCTCTCTAACGTCATTGAAGACGATTTCTTCAAAAGCCCTTTCAATCTCTTGGAAAAGAAGAGAGAAGAGAGAGAGAATGAGTTTGAGGTGAGAAAGAGAGAGTATGGCGGTAGAGAGAGAAGGAGAAGAGTGTTTTGAGGAATAGAATAAGGGTTTCCCCACAAAAAAATTGGATTTATATCGCGAGCCAAAAGATCGAAATACCCTTTATGAAAATCCCGATCAGTAGAAAGTTTAACACATGAACTTCCAGTAGAATATACCCGTTCTACCGGTAAAGCAGAACACTGCTTCCTCCGAAATTCCTCTTTCCCTCTGCTCTTCCGGTAGAGCAAGTCTATTTTTTTGGTAGAGCAGAGCTCTGTTCCTCCTGGCCTTCCTCTTACTTCCCCAACTTCCAGAAAACAGCCCTACTCTGGCGTGACGTGTGAGATTTACACAAATCACCAGAGTCTCAAGTATTTGTTCACTAAAAAAAACTAAATTTAAGACAGAGGAGATGGTTGGAGCTGATAAAGGATTGTGATTGTTCGATTCATTACCACCCTGGTAAGGCCAATGTTGTGGCCGATGCTTTGAGTAGGAAATCGGCTGGTAGTCTCTCTTGTGTGAGATGTGCCCGGATTGAAAACTTTTGTGAAGTGAAGAAATTAAGTGTAGTTGGAATTGGGCAGTAAAGATGTGTTATTGGCTCGATTTTCAGTACGACCGAATTTTGTGGATCATATTCTAGTAGAGCAGGATTCTGACGCGATATTGAGGAAGAAGCAACAAATATCTGATGGTATTGCGGGTGAATTCAGAATTGGCAGTGATGGTATGCTTATGTTTGGGCAGAGGATGTGTGTACCTGATAGTCCTGAGTTAAAGAATAGCATTTTTGAGGAAGCTCATTGTTCTGCTTATGCCATGCATCCGAGTGGCAATAAGCTATATAGAAATCTGTGAGAAAAATTCTGGTGGAAGGGTATGAAGAGAGACATTGCAGAGTTTATGTCCAAGTGCTTGACTTGCCAGAGGGTAAAAGTAGAACATTAGAGACCTGCAGGGTTGCTTCAAAATCTACTGATACCGGAATGGAAGTGGGAGCACGTGACTATAGACTTTGTCGTGGGATTGTCGCGCTGTAGTCGGGGCTTTGATTTGATTTGGGTGATTGTGGATAGTTTGACCAAGTCGGCTCAAGTTTTGCCGGTACATGTCACCTACACCGCCGAGAGGTATGCGAAGTTATATATTGATGAAATTATCAGATTGTATAGAGTTCCAGTGTCAATTGTTAGCGACAAGGATTCTAAATTTACTTCGAGGTTTTGGCAGAGTTTGCAGCAGGCATTGGGAACCTCATTGAAGTTCAGTACAGTTTTGTATCCACAAACTGATGGTCAGTCGGAAAGAACTATTCAGATTTTGGAGGATATGTTGCAGGGATGCGTTCTTGATTTTCGTGGAGTTTGGGATGATTATCTTCCGTTAACAGAGTTTGCCTATAATAATAGCTACCAGACCAGTATTGGCATGGCACCTTATGAGGAATTGTATGCAATGTGTTGTCGTACGCCTATTTGTTGGAGTGAGGTTGGGGAGCGCCAATTTTTGGGTCCTGAGTTGATTCAGCAGTCGGTAGATGGTGTGAAATTGATTCGATAAAGGTTGAATATAGCTCAGAGTCGGCAGAAGAGTTATGCTGACAACCGCCGTAGAGATTTGGAGTTTATGGTGGGTGACCGAGTATTTCTTCGAGTTTCACCCTGGAAAGGAGTGATCCGTTTCAGAGGCAAAGGAAAGTTAACGCCCAGGTTTGTGGGACCTTATGAGATCGTTGAGAGAGTTGGTGTGGCTGCTTATCGGTTATCTTTACCGGCAGAATTGTCTCATTTGCATGATGTCTTTTATGTGTCTGCTCTTCGCAAATGCATTGGTGATCCTTCTCATGTATTGCAAGACGAAGGGATAGAGATCCGAGAAGACTTATAGTATGCGAAGGATCCTTTGAGAATCATCGATCAGAAGGAGCAAGTGTTGTGCTCGAAAGTGGTTCGATGGGTGAAGGTATTGTGGAAACACCATGGCTTGGAAGAGGCCACTTGGGAAGGCGAGGATACTATGAGGTCTAAGTATCCACAATTGTTCGATTCAGGTATGTCTTTTCATTTTCGAGGGCGAAAATTTCTTAAGGAGGGGTGAGTTGTCACAACCGTCTCAAACCTTTAAATAAATTTAATTGGATAATTAAATATTTATAAAAGAAGTGGGGAAGTGAAATAATACTTATAAAATACTTAAGAGCATTTTTAGTTAATTAAAAATTAGGTTTTTAGGTATATAAGTGTACATATTAAAATCCTTAAGTATAAGGGTTAAATGGGGGCAAAGAAGGGTGATTAGAGAGAAGTTAGGAGGGTAAACTAGTCTTTGGGAATCAAAATCTGATTAAGGGTTAGGAGAGACACTAATCTCTCATTAGGCTAACCTAAGTGTTGAAGGCTAGAGAAGAGGAAGAGAAGGGGCAAATGGAGATTTGAAGATTCAAGTCTTTGGAAGAAAAATCTGAGGTAAATTCCTTCTACAATCTTATTCCTAACGTAAATACGAAGTCATTAATATAGTTTGTGTCTTTACATCATCTTTAATTTGGTCTAGGTCGAAGTTTGTAGATGAAACTCGTTTTTGAGAAAATTCTATGATTTGGGGTGAAAACTTCATGATAATTGAGGGTATTTTAAGGTTGTAAGGGACCCTTGATCATGTGTATTGGGTCTTAGATGTTGGGGATACTTTGATGTTGTGGAATTTGAGGTTTTGAGACTTAAGAATCGAGTTTAGAGGTCATAAGGCATGATAGTTCGTCAAAAAAATGTTCTGTAGATTTTCGAACACCGGCCTTAGATATCGGTATCTTTAATCCTTAAGATATCAGTATCTTGAGTCAGGGAGTAAGATATCAGTATCTTTAATCCTTAAGATATCGGTATCTTGAGTCTGAGGTAAGATATCAGTATCTTTAATCCTTAAGATATCGGTATCTTTAGGCAGGGAGTAAGATACCTGTTTCTTAAAACCTTTAAGATATCGGTATCAGGGTGATAGAGTTGAGATATCGGTATCTTAAGACTAAGATATCGGTATCTAGGGGTTCTGATTCCAAAAATCTGTTGAGTTTAAAAACCTTTATTTAAGTGAAAATAAGACTTTTAAACATAATTCTGAATACGTTAAGTTGATTAAGGCCCTTATAAGATGTTTTTAACTACAGGTGAGGAGACGGGGCCTTCAAACACCAAGAAGTAATTCATTCAAAGTCATCACATCTTGGTGAGTGCGTAGATGTCTTTTAATATATGTGATTTGTTTTGTAGTTGGCTATCTGTACTTGCTAGATGATTACATGCTTGGAATGTTACTCGCTTTCCTGTGATACGTGTTGGATGCATGCGAATTATGTGTTCAGATTTTATTCCATGCAAGTATGAATGTTAAATTGAATACGTGATGCTTTGGGCATGTAAATATCATATGAATTGCATGATTGTAAGAGTACGCTTATTGTGCGTTGTCATCACTTGGAATGAATGAAATTATGAATTGGAAAGGAATTATATGCCTTGTAGTGAAAATATAAGTATTGTTACATGTCGAGGTTGGAACTGCGGTGTAAACGACATGTCAATTAATATGTCGAAGTCGGAACTGTGGGGCCGACGGCATAAGAAATGGGAACTAATGTTCCATATTATATAATGATGAGTTGGATTTATTGCATGTCGAAGTCGAAACTGTGGGGTCGACGACATGTTACATGTCGAGGTTGGAACTATGGGGCCAACGGCATGTCATTGAATATGTCGAAGTCGGAACTGCGGGGCCGCCGACATATTAAATGGACACTACTGTTACAAGAGCAATAATGTATAAAATGGTCTTTTTCGAGTTTTATTGGCAGTCTTGCTTGAAAGTAAAGAAAGATTGGAAAAAGAAAGAGGCATGTCAACGAAATTAAATAAAAGTAAGGTACTATAGGTACGGATGAAAAGAATATGTGGACATTACAAGCTTTCGTGATTTTTAGGGGAGAGACACCACCCCTAGCTTACTTGTACTTTACTTGTTCAGTTGTTGCACTTACATTTCAAAGTACATATATAGCTATTGTATCTGACACTCCTGGATATCTTTTCTTGTTGTTTTGCAATTTATATCCAGGTTAGGAAGAGTAGCAGGTTTATATGCCAACCATTTCCGAGATGCCATTTGTTCAGAGAGAGTTTAGTTGGTGTTTCTCCGTGTTGGAGATTATTTCTATTTCAGTTATTTCAGCAGTTTTAGTTGAGATTAGACAGTACTTTCTGTTATTGTTGGAGGGTTGAGAGTTTACATTTCTTTTAGTGGTTAGTTGTTATACCACTTGACTTGGAGTTTATTTTTAGTACTTCCGCTGTTATTTTTATTTTGAGGTTAGAATTGTGAGATGACTGCTAGTATATCATTTGGGTTTTCAGTTGGGATGCTTTGTTCAGTCATGTATCCGTTTTCGGTTTATAATTATTATTATATTCTGGAACAGGTCGTAACAGTGCTCCTGGTCACTGTCCCATGTATAATACAACCCATAGGTGGGGGAGTCCATGCATCAAGGGCCGTAGGTTGAATCCCAGCATCAAGACACAATGTAGTTAGTAGGTATCCAAATGGTAGGCTAGAGGTGGTCCCTGACAACAGTCGGAACTTGGCAATCATATGCCATACTAAAAATCCAAAGTCAATCACCCTCTGCTACATCATAGCAAAGCAAAGCTCGATAACCTCCAAATTTCTCCCTCGAATCCACACTATTACTCCCAAAACATGTCTAACCAGTTCCGAGAGTGCATTTCGTGCCTTCCGAATATTCAATTGATGAATGAACCCCTAAATTGTGGTTTTCCTAAGGTTTTTAGTCAAAGAACCGATATAAAATGCAAAACAAATGATGTATATGGCTCAAGGGGGTGCAAAGGTTTATCAAAAATGTAAAATAAAAAATTTTGTGGGTTTATCAATGAAAGAATGCCTAAAATCATTTTCACATAATCCAATGTTTCATACAATGTAATTAAAATACCAACATAACATGCATGAACCACAAGAGTTTAGATTTACCCCACAGTGGAAGAATGGTTCAAAGGAAAATAATGTGCGGGTGTTGAATCTCCACTCCATGTTTCATCTAGGAAGTCATGCATTTTCTCAACTTGTCTTTAAAATACATCCTGTCATTACTAGATCCACAGATTAAAAATGAGCTAGACCAAAACAATTCTTAAACTTCAACTAAAATTTGAAAAAAAATGGCACAACTAATGTTTGTAAAACCAAGTCAGAATCCTTCCATTACACCTAAGTTATTGCAATACGACAAATGTTGAAGTTTTCGGGATTTATTTGATTTGAGAAACAAAAGTTGAAACCGAAATATACACAAAGTGTTACCTCTCCCAACTTGAACAATACTCCATCTTCGGAGTAAAAAGGAACAATCGATGAATTGAAATTAGAGTAGAAAATTTACCTTCGAGGTGGAATGTCAACCACCTTATACCCCGACTAAGTATGGGGACTTTCACCATCATTTCTCTTTCCATGTTGTTTCTACCAAATCGTCACGTGATTAATCGGGTAATACTTTTTCTCCCTTTGTGCTCACTTGTCCATGTGTTAGAGAAGTAATCTCCTGGAATTTCAGGGTAGGTTGCTACTCGGCAGGTGATGCTCTCACTTTGTAGACAACGTCCCAATCGACTTTCACTTCCATCCCCACTTTGCCAAGGTAATCTCAGCTAATACATAGGCAAGGCTAGTCCAAATGTGGCTATACTGGATCGTTGGGTGATCGTTCGAGCACGGTGAATACTAGAGGTATCTCACTTGTAACGACTTGCCCCCGCCCTGCACAATATTGTCCGCTTTGGCCACCAAGTCCCAGTGGACTTCCCAGGGGGTCTCCCATCCTTGGACTACTCTAGGATGAGCACGCTTAACTGGGAAATTCCAATGAGCTTTGACGCCCGCACCACTTTAAAAGACCTTGTGCAAGGTAGGTTCATAATCTATTATTTATAGTACACACAACTTACATCCACCAAGCGATATGGGACTTGTCCACTGATCCAGATATCCCCTTTGAGACTCCAATTGACACCTTAGACTGGGATGTCACAATCTCCCCTACTTGGACCACACGTCCTCGTGTGGGGTAAAGATTCTCCTCTAGTCAAGGGAGTAATGCTTTAGTAGAATATGAGTCTAAATTTGAAGCTCTATCTCAGTTTGATGAAGAAGTAGCAAATTGTAATGCTAGGAAATGTGAGTGATTCAAAAATGGGTTGAATAAAATGATAATAAGTAGATTGCAAAAAAATCCGAGAGTTATCATTTGATGGTATAGTGAAAGCAGCAAAGAGAATAGAGAAAGAAGTTCAAAATTTGTCGGAATATCAGAGGATGATGAAGGGGAAGGAACCGAAAGGCAGGAATTTGGGTCAAGCGGCAGAGAAGCAGAAGTCAGGATGAATACTAGCAATAAAAGTGTTATTTTTTAATCTACAAGTGACTTATTTTTAAAATTTCAATCATTCTCTCTTTCTCTCTCCATGTGTGTGTGTGTATGTGTGTCCATCAGTTCATTCATCCATCCGTGAGAGGGATGTGGTCTGGATATATTTTTCTCAACAATGTGGTCTGGGTTTCTCAACGTGGTCTGGATATGTTTTCAGTGTGTGTGTGCATGCATGTGATTGAGAGAGATAAGAGAAACACATCTGATTGATGGAGGGTTTTCAAAAGACGTTGTCGCCGTATGAGAGGATGTCGCCATTGCCGTGGAAAGAGATCATCGTCGTCGTATTGGTCGAGATGGGAGGAGATTTTGATCGTGTGTGGAATGCTTACAGACACACATGAATATAAACGGGATGAGGGTTTCACATATGATAAGATGGTCTCTGTATGGAATACAGACGAGATAGATTCGTGTGTGCATATTTGACGAAAGGAGGGTTGCGCGTGCAGGGTTCTTAGATAGGTATTTGTGTGAGGATGTATATGTATATATGAATGATTATGTGTGGAATACATTGATTCTATGTGGAATACATATTGAATGGTGAATATTGGTTCGTGTGTGTAGGCATGATAATATATTAGTGGACTTATCATGTGCAAGCTTACTACAGAAGTATTTTAACCATTGGATCAAAGCTCTATCTAGTCACCACTATTAAACTGTATAAGTGTATAAGAATATGTGGGTCCTACATAAATTCAAAAACTAATCTAAAATATATTATAAATATCAATACTATACACAAATATATATTAATACCAATTAATATAAATGTCTTTTACTAGGACATCACTTGTCCTTTAAAGAAATAAGAACCAACGGGAAAAGGAATGTCCTACATGCACATCCTTATTTTACACTCATATTTTACACCGACTCATTGGGGCCTATGCAGGTCCCAAATAAAAAAATTGATTCTGTAGTTAAATTCTAAACAATATTTTTAGGTACCTTCAAAAAATCAGATTAATTGAATAATCTAAAAAATTTCTTTAATTATTTTGGAAATGCGATGCAATACTAGGCCAATACCTAGAGGGGGTGAATATGTTTGGCCAATTAAAATTTTTATGAATTCTCTTTTAAAATGTTTGCAAAATAATTAACTTGGTTAATAATAGTGATTGTTATTTAGCACAAATTATTAAGTGATTATTTTATATACGCAAGTGGAAGTAAGAAAGAAGATAGCAAAACAATCACAGATGGAAAGTGAGAGAAAAAAAGGGAAAGAGAGTCAATCAATGGCACAACACCAAATTTATAGTGGAAACCACTTAGGCATCAAACGATCCCTAAGTGTAAAACCACTTGACCTAGACTACTTTCCACTAGAAACAATCTAAGATGTACAAAAGTTACTGAACTTATACCCAAGCCCACCTAATATTTGTAAACCTAAAGCTCCCCGAGCCCCTTCTAACGTCCTCTAATCGACATATCATTAAACAAATCGATTTTTATTTTTGTTGTGCGAAGGATCGTAACCAGTAGCGCTCATAGGTGTAACCGGTTGCGTAAGGTTCAATCGAATGAACCTGCAAACAGACAAGCAAGAGCGTAACCGGTTACACATAATTTCGGCGTAATCGGTTGCGAAAAGGAAGATGAAGAAATCAACCAATAGAGCATAACCGATAATGCATAAGGGCGTAACCGGTTGCGTAACTCTCTGTCACAACTCTGCAACTCTACAACTCTGCAACAACAAAGACAAGCGCTACCGGTTGCGCATAAAATGGCGCTATCGCTTGCGCACAAGGCAGAAAATAAGACAAGAAATTGAACGAAACGATCGACACGACAAAGGATCGAATATGGAAATTCAAGGAAAGGAAATTTAAGGCTAGACATGACCCTACGACATAACAAAGGATTAATTAAAGATTAGGATCTTGAAAGAAGATTGAATACCGATATAAAGACGATCCTTGAACGATCCTTGAAATATCGAAAAACCTTCAAATTGTTGACGAGGCGCCGCACCAAAATCTTCATAGCTCGGGAAATGGAGCATCTATCTATGTTACCCCAAACCAAAAATAAAAGATTAAAGATACAACAACCTTCCAAAAAATAGCCAATACGAAAAACCGGTAACAATCTCCCCCTTTGGCTTTTCCGGAACAAAAAAAACAAAAAGAAGATGGCTAAAACAGGCAAGCCAAATAAAATTTGACAACAAAAGCTACTAGCTACAATCCTAAAATTTACACTTCTGCAGAAACATCTGCAAACAAGATAGATCAAAAGAAAGAACCTGCAAGCACGAGACAACAAGTTATGTAAATAAGAAAGTTAGCAAGGGATAGACATAGGAATGAGAAAAACAAGGATACATCTTGTCCACAATAGCCCTGCAAAATAAAAACTTCCTGCAACACAACACATTAGCCAATAATGTGCAATAATAGCCATTCAATTCCCAAATTCCTGCACAAAATCAATGTTAGTTTCCCAAAGCTTCCCCTCAACTATTTCTCCCACTTTTTTGTCCGGAAAGACAATAGGAAGAAGAAAAAGCTGAAACGTGTTCGATACGTATCCGACAAGGAAGCCATCTAGTGCAAGGAAAATGCTAAAAACTGAAATAAAAACATGAAACAAGTGAACGATCAAAACATATAAATATAAATGACATGCATAAGATAAAAATATGCATAGAAATATGTCATAAGTAAAAATAAAATATACAATAACATGCAATTAACAACAAATAGATAATCAACATGAATCATGCAAGAAAAATTCAAACACACGAGAGAGACACTCCCCCTCAATCTAATCCTCAAAAGATATCAAGCCTATAGACTTTTTTAAGAATTCAAACCTATTTGAGTCAAGAGCTTTTGTGAAAATGTCGGCTTTTTTATCAAGAGTAGGGACGAACTCAAGTGTGACAATCCCTTCTTCAATAAGCTCCTGAATAAAATGGTGACATATATCTATGTGTTTGGTACGAGAGTGTTGAACGGGATTCTTAGCTATGCAGATAGCGCTAGTGTTGTCACAAAACACCGTCATAGTGGTAATAGGAAAACCATAATCAATGAGTATTTGCTTAAGCCAAAGCAATTGTGTACAACAACTTCCGGTAGAAATATATTCAGTTTTGGTCGTAGATAAAGAGACACAATTTTGCTTTTTACTATGCCATGAAACTAAACAATGCCCGAGATAAAAACATCCACCTGACGTTCTTTTGCGATCATCGGCACATCCGGCCCAAACGGCATTGGAATAGGCAACTAAATCGATATTAGTACCACTAGGATACCATAAACCAAGTGAAGTGGTACCTTTTATATACCAAATGATCCGTTTAACAGCAATTAAGTATGATTCTTTTGGGTCCGACTGAAAATGGAAACACACACCAACACTAAACTCAATATCTGGATGACTAGTGGAAAGGTAAAGGAGACTACCTATCATACTCCTATACAACGTGGGATCTATGCTAGCGCGGGAACTATCTTTTCCTAGTTTATCACTAGTGCTCATAGGGGACCTAGTAGATTTTGCATTCTCAAGACCGAATTTCTTGACTAAATCTTTGGCATAACTAGATTGAGTAAGGAATATTCCATCACTCATTTGCTTAATTTGGAACCCAAGGAAATGAGTCAACTCCCCCATAAGGATCATTTGGAACTCATATGACATTTGAGAACCAAACTCGTGTGCGAGCCTATCACTAGTAGAACCAAAAATTATATCGTCTACGTAAATTTGAGCAATCAACAAATTTTTATCCACTTTCTTTAAAAATAAAGTTTTATCAACTCTCCCTTGAACAAAGCCGGTATTTAGAAGATAATCGGTGAGATGCTCATACCAAGCGCGGGGAGCATGCTTCAAGCCATATAAGGCTTTCCTTAGCCTAAAATCATGTGTAGGAAAGTGAGGATCAATAAAGCCTTTCGGTTGCTCAACGTAGACCTCCTCTTTTAAATCACCATTTAAAAATGCGCTTTTAACATTCATTTGGTGTAATTTAAAACCTAGGTGAGATGCAACTGCTAGTAAAAGCCTAATAGACTCAAGTCTAGTTACCGGGGCAAATGTTTCTTCGAAATCTATATCCTCAACTTGAGAGTAGCCTTGGGCAACTAACCTAGCCTTATTCCTCACTACGACACCATCACCATCCCTTTTATTTTTATAGACCCATTTTGTTCCAATAATGTTTGTGTGTGAAGGACGAGGCATGAGGGTCCAAACCTTATTTCTCTCAAATTGCTCTAGTTCCTTATGCATT
>NMUG010005023.1:0-13420 GCA_002855965.1 Monotropa hypopitys | reverse complement strand
ACTTTGCCATCGGAGGGTCCACCGGCGACGCCGCCGGTAGCCTAACGATTTGCTCACTGTGCAGCTAGGTCCAGGCCATTCAGCTCAGCCGCTCACCGCCGGAATCCACCGCAGGAAAGGCTTACCCCCCAACAATTAGTTTGCCCTTAACAAGTGTGGCGCCCTTGCTTGTGATTAATAAAATTTATGAGAAGAGAAATGACATGCCAACTAATTACAAAATAAATGTACTATGGGTATGATTGAATGCATACATGGCTTATTTCATGTTTACGTGTTATGCGGGGAGAGGCACAACCCTTTTGCTACTTGTTGGCCTATTGCATGTTTATGTGATACTTGATACTTGGGGAGAGGCACAACCCATTTTTGATATTCTTTGTTCAATCACCTTTGCATGATTATGCGATAGTTGGGGAGAGGCACACCCCCTTTGTTTTCCTTGTTACAGATGCTTTATTTACTCGTCAAATTGCATATATTGACTGTTGTAGCTGACACTCCTGGATATCTTTTGCTTGTTTATTTTGCAATCTATATCCAGGTCAGGAAAATTAGCTGGGTTCACTGCAAGTCAAGCCGCCATGTCATATGTTGGGACAGTTAGAAGGTGGTACTCCTTGTAGGGGTTCCTTGATACTTGTTTATTATCTAATAGTTGTCTTTTGTTTTAAGACTCTTATGTGTTTGGGAAGTTGAGAGTTGTAGAGAGAGATTTATAGTATCCTTTTTATTAGATCTTATGGTTGGTCTCATAGTGCTACAGTTGGAGTTGTTGGAGATTTCTGGGAGATTTAAAATGTGTAAAATTTTCCGCTGGAAATTATTTTATTGATAAGTTGTGTGAGATGGGTCTTTATACCCATTGGGTTTAGTTTCGAAGCTTTGTTTAGTTACGTATCCGTTGCCAATAAATATATTTTATTATATTTTGGAATGGGTCATGACAGCTTGGTATCGGAGCTCTAGGTTGTTAGATTCTGGAGTCAAGAGTGCTTGAGATTTTGAGGTGAGAGTTGGGATGAGTCGGTGAGTGTATATTCTGGGATTATTGTGTGTGTTACTTTGACACCCAGGCAACTACCTTGAAATCCAATTTGAAAACCGCCTGATCAACGTATTTTCAAATGGAAAGTCTTGGGCAGTTAAATGGAAAAGCACGAAATATCGGAATACCGGGTCTAGGTGAGTTTGTGGAGCCAGTGATTAGAACGCAATAGAAGGGTATATCTGAGGGTTTGAGAACCGTTGAAATGCATGGCTTGGCAAGTGAATCCTAAGGCGTCAGGTGTTTATATGTAACCTTTGATTCTACCATTGCATGTTACGTGTTACATGCTTATGTGTTCATTTTCATTTGTTTTCCTTGGTTGATGGTTACATGTAGTGTAGTATATAATAAGCTATAGTATAATAATTGGTTGCACATTTGGAATATATTATGAACTTATCTAGTAATATAGTGTTCAGTACCTTAAAAAACTACAGATGGATGTGATTCCGTTGTTCCCTAATTTTGAGTGTTTGGTTGATTTTTAAAAATCAGATAATCAAGTTTTATAAGATAAAGGTAAAAAGTTATGTTAATGAAGGGGGTATAAGATTAGAGGGTTAAAGTTAGCACAAAATATCATGGTAAAGGTGGGTGAAAAACCTTAAGAGATGTTAGCAAGATTGAAGAGATTTGAAAATTTGTTTTATCGGTCAGTAGTCAAATTTTTATGAGAGGGTGGTGGTGATTTGTAAGTTTGTAAGAGATAAGAAGAGAGTTGATTAAAGGTTAAGTATATTTATAGAAAAGAAAGAGTGAAATAAGTTGAAGGTGAATCGAGAATGTTAGCTTAAAGTTAGACGTAGGGAAAGAACTATGGGTTCGAGAACAAAAATTTAAAGAAGGAAATGAAAGGTGGGAAGTTTACGTGAATTGATGAGCAAGGGAGGAAAAGTTAAGTACTACCGAGGGGACCTGAAAAGAGTTGGAGATTATTTGTGCAGTGAACTATTAGATTATGGAATTCGATAATATTCTAAGTAGTATGGAATAGTAATGGACCAGAAAGTCATATATGTAAGAGATTGGGTTGTATTTCAGTCCAGTGTTCGGAAATTTGTAGTGTTATCTACCCCAATTGGGAGTGTCTTGCCGGATAGAGTATATGGAGGTGTGGTAGGATCTAGCACTTTTGGACTAGGTCCGTGTAAGTAATCATAGAACTTATTAGTGGTACCTGGAATCAGTACATGTCTGTTCATTGTTATAGATTATAATCTTTGTAAAATACTATTGAGGAAATATGGTGTGCTTTTGTGCAAATGTTATATAAGGGAGTGAATTATAAAATCAATTGGGATGTCAATTGGAAATCTGTGGGTAAATGGTGACGCGGGTTATTCGGTGGAGGTGTGTGAGATTGTGATATGTGTGAAAGGAAAGTAAGTGTGACAATTAAGCATAAGAGGTAGGCAAACTGTTTATGTATATACCTAAGAGAGTTGTGGGAAAATGTTTATTAAATTAAATTGTGTTTGAGAAAGAGATGAATAGTGCGTATAAGGAAATACTATGTGTGGTGTGCAAGGAGGAGAAATTTATAGCCTTTCAAGATTATCATGATAGTGGAGGGTAATAGTGTTATAGCGTGAAATTTTAATTGGAAGTTATATGATAAGTAGAGACCAGTAAGTTGGAGTCATTGTTCATGATTGTTATAAGAAGTGTTTTCTAGAAGTTTAGCAAAGACTAATATTATTGGAAGGTGAATGTTCAAAAGAGAGTGAATTTGAATGGATATGTTATTTAGTAGAGACATGGATTTAGAGGAGTTACCTGAGTTGCGAAAAACTTATGGAAGTTAGAAAGTTTAGGTTCGATGTGAGAGTTTTGGGTGTGCATTATAATTGGATAAGTTTTGTTGTGGATTTTGAGAGTATTATCTATGGTAATGAAGAGTAAAGAAGAGAAGTCAAAAACTAAGGATACAGGTTGAATATGTGAGGAGTGTTTGATAGGATGTATCAGGAAACTTTGGAATTTTTAGAGGTAATTCTAAGCTCGAGATTATGTGTCCTTGGTGGAAAGTGAGAGAATGATGGTAGAGTGAGAAGGTATTTTCCAGTGGCATTCACTTGGTATAGAATTTTGATTGTGTTGGTGGAGTAAATTATGTGAAAAGTGGAATGATTGGGCAATATAATGTGAGGAGCCGTAGTGAGAATTACCCTTAATTATGTATATGGTTGAGTAGTGGATTGTGTTTACACTAAGTTAGAAAATGGGCAATATTGGAGGTGAAAGATTAGTAAAGTTTGGAGTAAGTGTAAGAATTACAAAATGAAAGAAAGCTTTGTAATTGAAAGAGAGTAGTGGTATTTGTCCTTGGAAAAGGAGAAGTTAAACAACATTATCATTGGTAATATGGAAATTGTGGAGAGTATAGTGATTGGTGAAGTATGGATATATCTTAAGGAAAATTTTTGGTTGTGTGTAAGGTATTGAAGTAAATGACCTTGTTGGTAATAACATATAGAATTGATGAAAGTTATTTAGCATCTGTTTTTAAACCACAACTTCTGAAGGCAGGATGTATAAATGATTTACTTATGAAGTAACCTTTAAGTGTTGGCTTGTGGTCGATGGATTATGCAAACTAAGAATTTCTATGTGTGAATACTGTTAATAAAGGAAGTATAGTAGAGTAGCGCAGTGAAAGCATGGTGAGACCATTTGTAATCCATATGAATCGTTATTCAAATAGGATAGTTGGAATTCGTTATTATTATGCATTCATATATTGATGCAAGACTTTGTTACATGTAATGTGATGGGCAAGGATGTGACATTCTGTGTGAAAGTGTTGGGTGTGGCCTGTTTGGGCAAGTCCGATTTAAAGACTAGAGGGTGCGTGTGGCACTAGATTCTGTGTGGGATGCAATTTACTCTTTTAGGGGTGGGCATGATTCAAACTGTGTAATGTAAACTTAAGTACATTATCATAAAATATGCATGTGTGTGAGTGACATGCGGGTGCCAGTGTTTTGAAGGATGAGAAAGAATAGTTGCCTATAATGTTTAAGTTTTTTTGGCAATGAGAAAGATTGCTCAAATCTTATATTAATCGTAATTATGTTACATTTAGCAAAGTGGGTGAGAGGTGCAAGTTTGAAAGTGATTATTGTGCCGTTTAAGCGGGTTAAGTTATTGCAAGTTGTGTTAGTTAAGCATAGTAAGTATTGATGATAAAGCCGAGTTGCGAGATTTACACATTAATGGTATCGTAAAGTTAAAGTAAGGGTAGATGACCCTATGTGAATTCTTCCTTGTAATGTAGCAGTGTTGTTTATCAAGTTGTGAGGTGTTAGCTAAATCTAATGTTTAACGTTAAGAGTGTGGGGTTTTTACTCTCGAGTGTATAGAGTTGTGAAAGTTGTATGAAAGTAAAATTATTTGGTGTAAACACTTTGGTGTTGATTGGGGTTATAAGGCATGTAAGTTACTATGTAGTTGGAGTAGAGTTAAAATTAGCCTTGGGTACCTATATGCGAAGTAATACGATATGTTATTTCCTGATTATTGAGAGGGAATAGTAAAAAAAAAACAATTTGAAGCATTAAGAGAAGGCATGTTGTGGGTAAGCTATAAACTATTGCGAGCAGTAGATCTATTGGTGTTGGAATGGATGGAAAGGAACTTGAAGGAAGAATGTCTTTAGTAGGATTATGAGTAGTATAAATTATATTAACATCCGATTTTGTTGATGGGAATTGATTTGCTGTTGGAAGAATTAGAGATGAGTAATGTTTGAAAATTTTTGGAGTTTGGTTCCATTGTGGTTAATAAATGCAAAGTTGGGCAGAAGGGAGTAATGGAAACCCCTTAGTACGAATTTAGAGAAGTATGAGTTAGTGTGGTAAAGGATGCAGTCTTGCATCGAACTATGTTGAGGCATGTGAGATCTTGTGTGAGGAGTTTTATAACATATGTTTTTGGGCGATAGTGTGACCATATGAATTCGGGAATAAGTTTATGCGATTTTGGGAGACATAGATTTTCGAGGACGAAAATTTCTTAAGGAGGGGTGAGTTGTCACACCCGTATCACTTTCAATATATTCTTATTCATTTAATAAATAATGAAAGGGAGAGTTTAGAGAATGATAATATTTATTTCAATGGTTAAAGATATTATAATTACTTAATTAAGGATTTAATAAGTGTTTTATACATATATAATTAACCGTTAATGTATATAGGCATAAGGAGTGGCACACAAGGGTAATAAAGGTTTAGTAAGAGGGGTAAGATGGTCTTTAGGAGTTAAAACCTGATTAGGGTTAGGAGAGATAATAACCTCTCATTAGTCTAACCTAATTTTTGGAGGCTAGAGAAGAGGGAAAGAAGGGAGCAAGGGAGATTCAAGCTTTGAGGAATTTTGGGAGTGATTTGAAGGAAAAGTTCTTCTCCAATCCTATTCCCAATGTAAGTACGAACTCATATATGTATTTTATATCCTTGCACAATTTCAGATTTGGTCTAGATCGAGGTTTGAATGTCAATCATGTTTTTGGGAGAAATTTATCATTTTGGGTGAAAATCCCATGTTTATTGATGGTGTTTTGAGGTTGTAGGAGACCCTTAATGATGTATATAGAGTCCTTGAGGTTGGAAGTACTTTAGAGTTGATGATTTTGAGGTTTTGAGGCTTGAGAATCGAGTTTGGTGATGTTAAAGCGTGATAGTTCGTCAAGAATATGTTCTACAGATTTTGTGCAGCAGCCTTAGATACCGGTATCTCAAGTCCTTAAGATATCGGTATCTTGAGGCAGGGAGTAAGATATCAGTATCTTAAGTCCTTAAGATATCAGTATCTTGGGTCAGGTGGTAAGATATCGGTATCTTAAGTTTTTAAGATATCGGTATCTTGACGAAGGGAGTAAGATACCGGTTTCTTAAAATCCTTTAAGATATCGGTATCCAGGTGACAGAGTTAAGATATCGGTATCTTAAGACTAAGATACCGGTATTTAAGGGTTCTAGTCTTAAAAATTAGTCGAGTTCAAAGACCTTCATTTAAGTAGAAATAATGTTTTAAACATAATTTTGAATATGTTAAGTTGATTAAGGCCCTTATAAGATGTTTTTAACTACAGTTGAGGAGACGGGACCTTCGAACACAAAGAACTAATTCATTCTAATTTATCACATCTTGGTGAGTGTGTAGCTACCTTTCTATATACGTCTTTTGACTTGTGTTTGGCTTGAGTTTGATGTATGTTGGATTATGATTGCATGCTCACATGCTGTTTATGTGATAATTCATATGCAATACATGTTTGTTACAAGTGAGAGATATTCAAAACAAGGCATGATTTATGTATGCAACTTCGATGTGTACTTTATATTAATAAAGAGGTAATTTGATATGATATTCATAACAAGGCAGTACGCAACTTCGATGTGTGTTTTATACTAATGAAGAGGTAATTTGATATCGATGCATGATTGTGGTCATAGTTATCTGTTTTGCCTTACTTACATGTAAACATGGATATGAAAGAGAGTATGTGTTGTTGATGCAATTGACATGATTTGTTACTTTTCTATCATATGTGAGAGGTATGCATCCTTTATTTAGTTATCACTTGGAAGGGAATGACATTGGAAATGTAATTGCAATGCGTAAAGAAGAAGAAGAGTAATGAGAAGAGATAACAATGGGCATACTTTAATGAGTTGTTAGGCCGAGATATGTGTGGGTGTTGAGAAGAGAGTAAATTATGATATTACCCTGGACATACTCTAACGAGTTATTAGGCCGAGAGATAAGGGTATTAAGAAGAGAGAGTTATGAATTACCCTGGGCATACTCTAATGAGTAGTTAGGCCGAGATATAGGGGTAAGTACATGGATTGACCCTGGGCATGCCTTTGATGAGCTGTTAGGCCGAGATGTGGGTGTCTGGGCTTGATTAGTTTGCCCTTAGCAAGTGTGGCACCCTTGCTTGTGATTAATAAAATTTATGAGAAGAGAAATGACATGTCAACTAATTACAAAGTAAATGTACTATGGGTACGATTGAATGCATACATGGCTTATTGCATGTTTACGTGTTATGCGTGGAGAGGCACAACCCTTTTGCTACTTGTTGGCCTATTGCATGTTTATGTGATACTTGAAACTTGGGGAGAGGCACAACCCATTTTTGACATTCTTTGTTCAATCACCTTTGCATGATTATGTGATAGTTTGGGAGAGGCACACCCCCTTTGTTTTTCTTGTTACAGATGCTTTATTTACTCGTCAAATTGCATATATTGACTGTTTTAACTGATACTCCTGGATATCTTTTGCTTGTTTGTTATGCAATCTATATCCAGGTCAAGAAGATTAGCTGGGTTCACTGCAAGTCAAGCTGCCATGTCATATGTTGGGAGAGTTAGAACGTGGTACTCCTTGTGGGGGTTCCTTGCTACTTATTTATTATCTAGTAGTTGTATTTAGTTTTAAGACTCTTATGTGTTTGGGAAGTTGAGAGTTGTAGAGAGAGATTTATAGTATCCTTTTTATTAGATCTTCTGGTTGGTCTCATAGTACTACAGTTGGAGTTGTTGGAGTTTTCTGGGAGATTTAAAATGTTTAAAATTTTCCGCTGCAAATTATTTTATTGATAAGTTGTGTGAGATGGATCTTTATATCCCTTTGGTTTATTTTCGAGGCTTTGTTTGGTTATGTATCCGTTGCCAATAAATTTTTTTTTTTATATTTTAGAATGGGTCATGACAACCGGTGTATAGAATGGTGGATCTACCGGTGCATCTGTCGATCGCGCAGACCAGGAAAATCTTAGAACTGGATTTGATCGAGTTTATGTGTAAAAAATCAAATTGATTTTATAAAATAATTAACACTACTTTCACGAATTATTTGAGATATATTTTGTGTACTCCAAATCAATTCTGAGAGTTCCACTCAATTGCCCTTTTTTGGCAAAAATTTTTTGTGTGAAAAAACTGATTCAGCTTTTTTCTTTCATGTTTTGGGTCACTGCAAGTTTGTCTTCCCAATCACTGAGTATTGCAGTTCTATTGAGTGTTGACAAAGAAATCCTCCCGTTAGTCTTGTCTTATCCTATAAATGAAATACAAATAAAAGAGTATACAGATAGATGAGAAGGAAGAGAGCTAGGGGAACTAAAGGAAAGCCCATACGGGCATAAGGGAGCCAAGAGGTTGAGGCAGGAAAGTGACTGCATATATACATTCAGACAAGGGGGTTGAGAGAGCTGTGTGGTGAGAAGTAAGAGGGACAATGGCAAAGCATCCCATATAGCCGTGAGAGGAGTGCAGCAGATTGTGAGGGGTGAGCTGCTGCAAAATGCAGCAGGAAGACAGCAGCCCGAGAGAGAGATAGCAGAGGAGTCCGAGAGAAGGGCTGGAGAGGGTTTGTTGCAGAGAGCACAAACGGGAGAGACAGTCCAAGAGAGGTCAGCTTTGAAAAGGGTTGTTGCCGTGAGTAAAAGAGGGACTGCATTGAGGGGCTGAGCATCTCATTTCAAGGGACAGTCCATACAAAAAAAAATGCTGCTGTATTTTTTATCTAAGGGTTGAAGTAAAAGTAAGATAGCACTTAGGGGATGTTGACAAAGGAACTGAGAAGTTTTCTTTCTTGGCCATACACTCTGTGAGTTCTGGTTATTTTATGGATTATGATGGAGCATCAACAAGGTATTAAAACAAGTGCATACCAACCGTTTGCTAAAATGTCTCAACACTAGAGAGTTGAGCAAATCTCCTTGCTTGCATCATGTTGGTAAATTCTTTCCACTCCATAAGAAGACTACTTTGCAAACTTGATCCTTACATTTCAGAAATCAGTCCCATATAGTTACAAAAAAAAAAATAGAATCTGTGGAAAAAACAGACTGTTGATTTTTTGCTATCTTTGAACATCTCTCAGGCACACTTGTATTATCATTTTTTCTGTGTGAGTTGCATTTTTTGATAGCGTAACACTTCTTCTACAAAGGGGTATGATTATCATTTGGATAAGTTTTGAAGATTGTTCTAAAATGCAAGCCGAATACTGCTTCAAAACCATCTCATTACTGTTGGCTGATTTTTAACATGCTTTGCGTATCTCTCACATACTCTTGCTGTACTATCTATTTTGTGTGAGATACATTTTTAAACATTCATACACTTCTCCCATACTGTGGTATAATTTTGTTCTTGAGAAGTTGTGTAGATTTAAAGATAAGCTAAGCCAAAGTACCCTTCACGACCAACTTGGCGAATATTTTTGTTTCGAGGAAGAACACACTTGTTAAGCTTCACTCTAGACTTTCAATGGCATATCCTTTCATGTGTTGCTTAGCTTGAAATGGTAAGTTAGATTGGCTCATGTGCTTCATGGTTAAATTACATTTAGCATGAGTTAAAGAACAACCCTCACATGCTTAACGATAAGAATATTTCTAAGTATTGCTCCCCCACACATATGTGATGCCCCGATGCATAAACAATAAATATCTTTCCTGTTGCCCCTATGCTTAAAATTATGAACATCTTTCTTGTGCCTCAATTATATAATCAAACTCGCATGCCTAAGGTTATACCCACATTAGTGCTTAAAAGAAACATCCAAACTTCATGTGCTAAAAGATAGATAGTGGACTGACTTGCGTATCTTGATATATCTCATGTGCCTCACTTGAGTTTTATACTTGTTAGAGATATATATTTATTGCAGTCACTATACTCTAAGTTTGGATCTTTTGTATGTCGTAAAGTAGATTCCCTTGAGTTTACACTCGGCATATCATATTCAGGGCTGTTGATTACATTGAGCTTTCACTGTTATATTTCTTATTACTATTCGATATGTTTAATGAGCTGTTACATGTGTAGTTAAGAAAACAGGATTTAACCAAGGATCCAGTTTGCAACCTACCTTGTGCTTTCAGTGAGGGAGATCATTCAAAGGAGGATAGCTTGAAAAGACTAAGGAGCTTGAACCAGGACCTTCATCATCAACACTATTAAGCCAAGTCGTCTTTTAGTTGCCTTACCCTTTACCTTTTATATATCCTATCTTTGTACTATTTCAGTTGTAATCTGTAATAGATAGGATTTACTTTTCCAAGGAGTATCCCATTTGATACTACCTTGAGAAGCTAGTGAGTACTTAATCGTACTTCACCTTAGCACTCGACTGAGCATTAATTTTCTATCTATTGTGAGTGCTTTCACAGAGGGTGTGCTTTAACTGTAGCACATCATTTGGTTTTATATCTTTCTAGCCATACAATGTAGCACGAGCACAAATACCTACCTCGGTGAGATTCGAGCTTATATCCACTGTGTAGTCTTTCAGTTGGGAAATGGCCAAAAGCCCTCGGGTAGAGTTCTTAGTGTGTATTGGCACCAGGATTTTTCACTGTCGACCATTACAATTGTCCCCTGAATCATCCTACGCCTTGCAGGGTGTAGGCAGGACTAGCGATAGTCCTGGGAACCTGTGTCTTGCGGGGCACAGTCAGGGTTTGCGGACCTTGAAACCTTTACCTTACAGGGTAGAGTCAGGCTCTGGGTGAGTCTGGGTGAGTAAGCCTCAGCCCAGGAAGGGTTCGGGAAGATAGAGACTATGTGGGCTCTATTGTGGAGGTGTCCTAGCTTAGGTAGAAGTTAGGTTGAGAGTTTTTGCGGAAACGTCTTGTAAAAGTGATTACATAGTGGATACCGGGGTGCTCCAAGAACGGAACCACCCTGAAGAGTGGAGTAGGCGATTGGCCGAACCACTATAAAAATCATTGTGTCACTTCTATTTGTCTCTCACCTCCTCTTACTTACTTTGTCCTTTCATTGTGTTTATATTTATCTATCTCACTCACACGCTTGTTTTGTTTTGGTTTATAATAAAACAATTGTTTCAAAGAAAAATATCAAAAGAGTTTTAAAAGTGAAATAAAATCAGAAATACCTATTCACCCCCCTCTAGGTGTATTATCAATTGGTATCAGAGCCCGGACCTCCGCGACAAAGGTGTAACAACTTGGAGACGATCAAGATGGGCCACAAACGCTCTAGCAAGAAAGGGAGCAAGAAGGGGAGCAACACTAGCAACATCAACAGCATGGGTGAAACTCAGGTATATCTAACCGATTCTTCTAGTCTTACTTGTAGTAATTCAAATGATATTCCTTTTGATGACATACATATTGCATTTAAAAAATTGTTAGAATAATCAGAAAAATTGGCCTTAGAAACTGCGAATTAAGGAAATCTATTAAAACACTTGAAAAATAAAAAACAGTGAACTTAAGTTCAACTATGAAAATGTAGCTAGGGTTAAGAACTTTGACAAAGAAGTATTATTTGAAAAACTTGCCCTGCTTCAGAAAGACTTAAAGAAGAGAAAAAAGTGCTTTAGTAGAAGAAGTTGCTACATTAGAGATCCGTCTTGAGAAAATAGAAAATGACTCTAAGAAAAAGGTAGAAAAGGCAACCATTGTTGATAATTGTGTTAATTAGAAAAATGAAAAGAACACATTGCTCGTTGCTAAATTGGAAGACATGAAAAAGGAGCTAGATATTGAAAAATGAAAATCTAGAGAATTGGAGTCTAGATTAGAAGAAAAAGATATGAAGTTGAAAAATGATGAAATCACAAAGCTTGTTGATAATATAAGATTCTTGAAAAATAAGAAATCCATGTGTCGTCAATACACTAAGAAAAATGATGTTTCATACAAATGTGTGCCTTATAATGAAAAAACATCACATATCAAAAATCAAATTCAACAAGTTATTTGCTTTTATAGCAGCCAAGAAGGCCATATAAGATATGAATATAAATTGAGAAAGGATAACCCGTATGGACTCAAAATAAAATGGGTACCAAAAGAAAAATATTGATTTGCAAACTCAAAATTTTTGGAACATCCTATTCGAAACAACATCAGTTCCAAGAGTTTAACTGGCAAACCTTCACATGCTACATGGAACTTGAAGAGAAAGTTCTTACATGTCCAATATGGTAAGAGTGCAAATTATGGTAAGAACTATCGAGGTAACGAATACTCTTTCCATTACCTTAAGAAATTTGATTATTCTTACACTAAAAAACATATACCTTATGCTTCAACTTGTAAATCCTTTTTGGTATATCATTCTAGAGAGAATAAAATGGTTTGTCACACTCCGAAAATTTTAAGTCATTTTACCTCCATTTCAAAAATAAATAAATAATAATTAATTAAATCTTTTTCGGGATTTAATTTTATTATCGTTCGGTTCCCCGCGGCTCATATTTTATTCTACCGATCCTGTCTGAGTGAGGGAAGTCTCGGTTCATGAGGTTTTGCGTTGTGAGTGCAGGCAAGCTATTGTGGTGGAATTTGGGTTGCATCTTGGTTGTCGGGGGTTGTTCGAAATTGTGATGGGGCATTTGGATTTTATTTAAGTTACATTTATTTGAATTCTTTTTTAAATAAAATAAAAAGGGTTCTGTATCAGAATCGGGGGAGTCCCCCCCCCTTCTTCCCCAACTCCCCCCCGAACCAAAACCTTATCCCAAACTTTCCAGCCGCCGCACCCCTTCCCTTCTCCCTCTCCCGCCAACCTTCCTCCCTCCCTCTCCCTCTCCCTCTGACGACCTCCCTCTCTCTTGCGACCCTCTCTCTCTGCTCCTCCCTCTCTCCCGGCGCGGCAGCCCTCTCCCCTTCTCCTCCCAAACACTCTCTCAGCCTCTCCCTCTCTCCCATCTCACTCGACTTCTCTCCTTCTCTCCCCTCTCACTCGGTTTCTCTCCCTCTCCCTCTCCCGTCGGCTCCCTTCTCCCATCTCCCTCGGTCTCACTCTCCTCTCCCTCCCTCTTCGCGTACACGCACATGCGCGCAACGGTGTATGCGGTGGTGGTGGTGGTGACACGTGGGATGTGGTGGCGGAGTGGTGGCGTCGGGTGGTGGTTTGATGGTTGCGCGAGGTGGGTTGGTGGCAGCTATGAGTGTGATGGTGCAAAGGAAGAGTGTTCGACTTCAGTGTCTGATGGGTGTTATGGTGCGGCGAGGTACAGTGAAGGATGGGCGAGCGGTGTCGCACGACGATTGAGACGTCACATCAGTGGGTAAGCCTCTGTTCCTCTCTTTTCAGTGTTTTGAATTGTTTGTCGTCGATTGTGATTGTTTGTTGGATCATAGGTGTCAGCCTAAGCGAGCGACGATGAGCAGCGATGCGCGACGGTCAAGGCTTCGACCACCGCTAGTGGTCGCATCGACAGGTATATCTCGTCCCCTGTTTAATTGTCGCTGAGTCACAATCGGTGGTTTTTGTTGTCTGTGGGAGGTATAAGGATGGACTACTGTTGTTGTTGTTGTTGTTGTTTATTCCTGTTAGTTCGGTTCTTTGGATCTTGTAGGTTGCTGTC
>NMUG010005022.1:0-13422 GCA_002855965.1 Monotropa hypopitys | reverse complement strand
TCTAATCCTTGATCCCCGACCGCTGACCGTCCGGCCTCCTCAGTTTTGTGCTTAACCTCTTCTCCAAACGGTTCTAACTTAAGCATCGGAGGCCCCGTTGGTAAAACCCCACCGGCGGGCACTCACCTTTGTGCTGCAGGAGCCAAGCAGGAGGATCCCATTTACTTGTTTGCAGGGACCACTCCACCCTCCGGTCAGGACCGACTCCCAGCGTCCGAAAGTCCAACAGTCCAAGAGAAGCTTCAGGCAGAAACTGGTCACCACACTACACTATTTTAAAAACTTGTCCCAGAGCTGAAACTAAAATAAAATAAAGAAAAGAATAAACTAACTACTTACATAATTTGGCTGCTGCTACTGCTAAATTACTGGTACTGGTACGATCATTCTTTGTTACCTGGAAAATATAATTTTCCATAAACTAAAAGCTCGTATGAATGACAGTAAATAGATATAAAGGTTTTATACTATGGAATTAAAATATTTCTTAATTAAAACATTCCTTATTCTTGCAAAACATTAACTTTACAAACACATATAATTTTCAGTTTTTTTTTACACTTTGCTCTTACCAAATTACCATGGAATCCATAAGGGTACTCATTACTATTATTTTCCTTACACGTTATAGCTCTTACCTTTCCTTACATTATTCCCAAATGGAATTCTGTATTTCTTGCTTTATATACATTAATCTGTCAAACTATTACAAAACTCTTATTCTTTTAAATTATATGTCATCTAATACGATTCTCGGGAATCTCCAATGGCTTAAGTTAGACATCTGATGCTTAATCCGAATCATCCAAACAGTACGCTATCAATTATTCCCCATACCTAAAAGGAGTACATTACATATGCAAAATGCATATCTCTTACGTGTCCCAGAGATCACCCCGGTGGACTTGGGGACTGTCTTTGTGATGGCTTGTACTGGGTTTACAACTCGTTTCATATCCATGAAACATTTAAAATGGATTTAATAAATTACTTACAACTCATGGAAAATAGGAAATTACATACCTGAAAATCTTTTAATTCTAAATTACTGTCACTCACCTTCTCCTTATGGCTCGGTAGAGGGTCTTGAAAAATCAAATAACATTAATATAATTACTAACGAAAATTTCTTAAATAATTACCTAACTTATTTATTCATTTATTTCTCCTTATCTCAGCTTTATTTTAACTCTTTTGCCTTGAGTTTATGCTTAATTAGGTTTTCGTTACATTTCCCCGAAGTTTCCTGACATTTAGGTCATATTTACCCGGACCGGTAGGGGAACCGGTATCCACCGATATTCTAGCTGGCATACCGGCCGGTGATCTAATTTAAACTAGTCTCGAGTGCTTGGCTCGGTGAAGGATTTGTGCTAGCTGGTAGCACCACCAGTACTTACAGCGAAATCCACAATTTGAACTCCAAAACTTGTTTTTTCTTAAATCTATTGCCACCAATGTTTTTATACCTTAAAATCTACCTATGAACATAGTTAAATGAATCAAAATGGCTTTAAATCTGCTCGATTCAAGTTTAGCAAAATTTTATAAAAACTCCAATTAATTACGTTTTACTTATTTTAATTCGAAACTGTAAGTCATAATAGGTTACTAACCTTGCCGGGAACGATTTATGAGGGTTGAGAGGAGTCCGATTGGGTAGGTTTCTCTTCTCCTCTTTCTCTCTCCCTCCTCTCTTTTCTTTCTCGGTGTTGATTTTCTATTTTTGATTTTCTTTTCCTTTTTCTTTTTGATTTTATTAGGATAAGTTTTAAAATATAAACTAAATTGAATTTGATTTTGGGATACGCTATGGTGCATAAAGGTGAACCATAGTTACGGTATTCCTTAAATTTATTTTTTATATTTTAGTATTATTCATCAATTTCCTTATTCGTCTTTTATTCCTAAAAATATTATCGAATTCTCATAAATTCCCAAACTTTGCCAATAATTATTATTAAGTTTTCTGATCTTACTAAGAGTTATTGGAGCTAAACTTTCTTTATTACGTTCATTAATTAATTTTATTAGCTTTAATCCTGTTTATTAAAATTCCATGTGTTACAATTCTCCCAACTTTCAAAAGTTTGGTCCTTCAAATTTAAGTCAGCTCGAAAGAATCTTTTATTTATAAATTCCTTTTTTCTGTCCATTTTATTTGCCTGTTATTACTTTTACACGGTCTCCCAATGTACAAAGATTTACTTATTATATAAATAATCTACTTAGGTGTAAATCTTTATTATGCTATAATAAATTACCTGGGACATCAACATTGACATTCTTTGCATTCTTTGGTACCAGTACAAACGCTCTTCCCTGTCTCCGGTTATTGACTGACTCTTCGTTTACTGCTGGCTGTCCTGACCTTTCTGGATGAACTGGGGCCTTACTTAAATTGATAGTGCATTCGCGAGCTATATGACCCACTTGACCACATCGATAGCATCCCCCGAAAGTAAAGCGAAACTCTCTTATATGCCTTTTCTGTTATTTGGGACAAATCCGTGTATGTCTCCGTTGACACATAGGACAAAGAGGATATGGAGTGTAAGGTTGATCATACTATATTTGACTAAATTCTCCTTGGTGTCCAAATTCTTTACTGGAACTTCCCACATTCTGTTTCTTGGTCGAACTGAGATGATAATAGTTTGGTCATTGTCCCGTCTTCCTCTTTTGTTCTGCCATAACATCATGATGTTTGACTTGGTCAAACTCTACCATTAAAGCAACATATAATTCCTCTGAATATGTTTGCAGCTTCAATAATCTAACAGACGACTTGATTGATGTCCTAAGTCTAGATTCGAATTTCCTGGCCTTCAAATCTTCCGTTGCTACCATATGCGAAGCATATTGATTTAATTCGATAAATTTCATATCATAATCTGATATGGTATTACTTCCTTGCTCTAAAGTTATAAACTCGAGACACATATTGTCTCTAATAGATTTTGGGAAATATTTCTCGTAAAACACATCTAGAAATCTGGTCCAATCTATCCCTAGTTCTGATTCGTTCTTGGATAGCCACTATCTATGGCCATCCCCCTCCAGTATATACAGGGCTAAAGTTACTTTCCTAGTTTCTAAACACTATAAAATAGCACCCAGGCTTCTACTTTGTCTGGGTTTATTCATCCATGAAATGTAAGTGGTTTCATTCAATGGATGTCTCGTACTGAGACTTCTTCATTTTTCTGTCGATTATTTCTTCCCATTATTTCTGCCATGTCGGCTATAATTTACTCCACTCGACCCACTCGATCAACTGTTACGACCTAGAATTTTAAATGTAATTTTAAATGAAAATGAAATTTTATAATCAGTGAATAATCAATTTATTTTCGGAAACTGAGTTTTCATAATAATCGATGGAGGTTGGGGGTCCGATGGATGTTGATTTATTGAGTTGGAATGGTTAGAGTTTCCGGTAGTGAGTTGACGTTGCCTTGGGTTGTTCTCGCAATGTGTCGAGGGTCTTCTAGGCCTATTATGATCCCGAAGTATTTTCTAATCGGAACATATTCTTCATTAATCTTGTATAGAATTTTATTACGAATCCAACGCAACTTGAATCGTCTCAATCGGAGTTCGGAAGAAGAAATTATGGCCGAAATACTCTTAGATGTCATGTTTGCGAATTTTGCAGAGTACACAGCATCGACCGGTCTACCATACCGCTGTCGAACGGTCGTGGAATTCCAGTGGGATTATTTTATGGCCTTGACCGGTTGAGTGAGCCACTTTCGACCGGTCGCCGTGTATTATTTTGCTTCGGACAGTTTAAATGAAGGGCATTATGGTCTTTTCATATGGAGGCATATATATATGTTTTGTGTACGTGTTTAGGGGCATTTGGAGCCCAGATTTCTCTCTCACACACACACGCACATGTAAGTATCTCCCTCTCTCTATATATTTTCACTTCTCCTCCCTCTCTTCTCTCAAATTTTGAAGGCTTTCCCCTATGTTTTGGGAGAAACCCCATCCATTAACCTCGACAAGGACTCCCCGATCTACGCCATGGTGGTCTCGGTTCGTGGTGGTATGTTGGACGTTTTCCGGCAACCTCGGAACTCCAGCGAATCTCCGGTGGGTAAATTCCTCTATACTATCTACTATGTGTGTGTGTGTGTACATAGATGTTATTTTTGCATTCATTGAGCCTCCACTCGATTTTATGAACTAGGGTTAGTCTAGGTTCATAATATATGTCTTGAGAGATGATTGGGGATTTAATTGGGAGATTGTTGAGGTAGTGGATGTCCCTATAGATTTAGGTTCACCACGTGTTCGACGAAATTCTCGTGAGAGGGATGACTTGTATTTTTGGTGACTTGTAGGATGATTGGTGGCCATTGGAGTTTAGGGCCGCCAAGTGTTTGACGAAATGCCTTTGGGAACTGTGAATCGTGTTTTGGGGTTATCGTGATATTTGAATTGTCGTAGGACATATATGTGGAACAATTGGGTATGTTGAGCCTTTAAAATCGTAATAAGTCCCTTTGAACTTATGGGATGTCGGGTATTCGATAAAATCACTAAGTGGTCATTGTAATGGGATTGGGTGTTTAAGCCACCTTCCCTTCACATTTTGGTGAACTTGGGCCTTCCTTAGCCCGTTGCGATAGAGTGTCGGTTTTGGACATTTGATTGATGTTGATTGGCCATGTTGTTTGTCTTCCTTGGGTTGGCCAAGGTAGAGCTAGTGGTTGGAGGTATTAAGTAAGTGGTTCAATATGCCAATGAATGTCAAATATGAAGAATGTGCCCTACGAGGGCTACTCGCATTCAACCTTGAATCTATCCCTTGGGAAACTTATAATGGAAACGTGATTGAATAAGTTAACGTGGAATAGGGTGGTTTGATGGCCTTGGTTAGGCACGGTAACAACGATAAAAAAAATGATAGGATAAATTAAGAATGGATTTATTAGGGGATTCTTAGATTTATTCCTAACGCGATGGAAACACTTAACAACGTGTAATCATAGGGTACCGTGGGCCCTCCCAAATGATTTGGGGAAATGATGGAGTATTGTATGCGGGAATAGACTTATGATGGGATTCCCTGGATGGTCGCGCCATCTACGACATTGTGCACAATGGGGGTATCTTGGCCCTCCCAACGAGTTGGGGAACGACGGACGGAAAGGATAGTGTGTCGACAAGCCACTATGCCGGACCTAATCAAATATGGAAATGATTCACAAATACAATAAAGGAACATTAAAGGATAAATCAAGAATAGACTTATAAGGGGATTCTTGGATTTACTCCTAGCGTCGAGTTATGGAACAATTGGTGACCTGTAACGAGGATGGTAGGATAGCCGGGATGGACTTGGTTAGGGATCCCATAGTTTATCTATGTTGTGAAGTAAATGAATGGAATGATAGAAATGAAAGGAAGATCGGCCTCAAATATCCCAAGTAACATGTGAATCTAATCCATAAGGGCGTAGTCCAGTTGGACCGGTTTCTCTTCTCCTCTTCTCTCTCCCTCCTCTCTTTTCTTTCTTTTAAATTTATTTTTTGTATTTTAGTATTATTCATCAATTTCCTTATTCGTCTTTTATTCCTAAAAATATTATCGAATTCTCATAAATTTCCAAATTTTGCAATAATTATTATTAAGTTTTCTAATCTTACTAAGAATTATTAGAGCTAAACTTTCTTTATTAAGTTCATTAACTAATTTTATTAGCTTTAATCATGTTTATTAAAATTCCATGTGTTACAGGTTTGGTTGTAACTGGGTTTTTTTTTGCATTTCTGGGTTCTAATCCGTGCGTGTGTTCGTGTTTTTGAGTTTTGGGGTTTCAAATCTCAAATTTTTAGAGGGGGAGTTGAAATTAGTTCGCATTCTTTACAATAGTTTAATATATTCTTTTTGTGTGTAATCTGTGATGCCCCGACCCAAGAAATAACGTCCAATATATATATATATATTTATTTATTTAAAACATAACTTTTTAAAATTTTTGATTTTTTGAAATTTATTTAGGATTTGTCTTGGCCTTTATATGAATTTTGAAGTCTTAATTGTAGTAAATAGACATGCACAGGGACTTTAATGTTAAAATCAAAACAATTGGGGAATTTCCGCAATTAGCCAAAATTAGCGGGGGCTATACGTAACTGGTCGGCCACGTCAGCCGACCAGATGGCAGAAAGTTGTAGGACAATTGTGCTAAATGCCAAAGCATGTGGCAGGAAAGGACAAAAGGACGACCGACTCAGCGGGATTCCCGCATAAAGCTGACCCGTCCGGAAAATGAGGTGGCCGAAACCTAAAAATCTCCCCCTCGATTTAGGGCAGCGGGTGTCACTGGTTGGCCAAGGAGGGAAAATTTAGCGTCAAAACTCCTTCCATCCCACCCTATATAAAACAACTCTTGGCATTCATTTTTCGACACACCAAAAGCTCTTAATCATTTGTAAATAACCAGCCATCCTTGGTTCAGCTCATCAACCAGCCGAACCTCTGCTCGGTAAGAAACTCCTTGGCCAGTCCATTACTCAGCCAAGCCTGTACAACTTCCTAGTATTCAGCAAACCATTCTCCCGAACAGCCAGCCTTATTCCAGTGCTTGGCAAGTCAAAACCCTTCGGCCAACCTCTCAGTACTCAGCAACTACTTGTCCGGAGCAGTTAATCTCTTCTTTACTCAACACGTACCTCCTATGGATCACCAGAGCTCACTTGCTATCCAAAAGTCAGACCTTCGGCATCTCGGCACTTCGACCAAAAAGGTAACGTTTTCTTTGTCCAAGTTAATCACTCATTGTCCTCCGACACGACTTCCTACTATTCGATAGACCTCTTTAAAGGTCCGGACAAATGAGAACTTGACTTACCCTTTGGTAGAACCAATATAAGGTCCTTACCGTACTAGAATAAACTCGATAGAGCTCCCCTCTACTCGGTACACCTACCCCGCACATTAATATAACATTGCTAAATTTCCCTATGTCCAGAGCCATTGTGCTCTGCAAGAACGGTCTGTTCTTTGATCTTTCCCTGTTCGGTTGAGCATTAGTTGAGCAAACACTTGGCCCAAACCCTTGTATCTATATTTCGACCATTTTTGACAAATTAAAGATTCGAAACACTTGGTTCCTGCACTCCCTTTTGGTGCTCGGCTTGGCTCGACCGACGACCAGAAAATATCTTAATATTTGCATTTTGTTCTTGGTATTCCCATTCGGTACTATAAAAAGGCCAGATAGTGTCCGGTAGCTTTTGCTCAGCTACTCGGGAAATAGTCCAGTCGGCTACTCTCTACTCGGCAGGACATCAGTTGGACAAATTATCTGTTCGGCCAAGGCATGAGCCTTCAGCCCATCATCTAGATGGCCTAGCCTTTAAGCCCTCAGTTTTATTGATTCAGTCAGTAAGCCTTCGGCCATGGATCCAGTCGGCCAGGCATGGTCTGGCTGAGCTCAGTTCGACAGTAAGAATAAAATAACTTGGAAATAATAGATTTTTGTAAAAATGGCAAATTTGTGGATTGGCTGATATTTAAAGGGAAGGAGTTAAAAGACTTGTATCAAGTGAATCTCTATATGCCCTTGTTACTCGTAGTTGTTTAACATGTTCGGTCATTTGGGCAAACTCTCTTTATGGTTATTGAGCTATCACAATATTATCTTGCATTTCAAAAGAATTGATGAAACATGAAAATCTCTTTTTACATGGATGAGCAATATGAAATGTTTTATTTGATTATCGGTACGAACATGACATGACCACGGAAAAGTGGTCAAAGCAGTTGGAGCACGGATACTGGAGGCGGTGTTAGATTCCAGTAAGCAGGGATTGACTATAAGGTTGGGACCATTACCAGGTGGTCATTGGGTGATATCACACCATTATGCTTCAGGGGTAACTCTCCTTGTACTGATACCGCGGTTGGCTATTATAACTGTTGGACAGTTAGATTAAATAAGTGCAAAGATAATATCAAATGCATTAGATGCAAGTACAGATTATGTATGGAAGATATCAAAATCTATTAAGTCTTTGAAGGCCCTGATTATGTCTTTGGGCTATTGAGCTACTTATTCGATGTTAAGCACTATTTTATAACTGCAATGTTGTTGTTGTTATCTATGAAACTTGTAACTCTGACATATTTTGATTCATTCTAGTTTTATGTTTATACATTTTCATAAGACCTTTTTCAGGGCACATGGACAATTAGCTTGGAGGCTTAAAGGACTCTAGTGTATCGATATGGAAAAGAATGGAAATAATACGAAGATTAAAAATGGATTGATAATGATAGACATCGTCTCCGATTAGATATCCATTTATCGTGCACAATGTATTAGCATGATTCACAGTCCAAGTGTTTGATAATTAAACCCATTTGTATGTACTGTGTCAATTTGTGTACCTTATGGGGATTCTATTTCAACACAGTTCGCAGTCTAGGTGTTCGAAAAATTGACCAATGATATAGATTTTATTAAGGGTATCTTCTATTTGAACACTATTTGTGGGCATGTTCGTTGGTGAGAATTGAGTATATATGACATTATCAATGTTCTTTTGTAGTTTAGCTTCGTGGCATCTGATGTTGCTCTTTTATAAGGACATTATCAATGTTCTCTGTTCTCGCGACATTTATTAACAAAACTCTTAAGTAAAATAGTCAAATAAACCTGCACAAATGGATAATTTGTGCATGTAGTGAGGGAATTAGTTGATTATTGATAACTATGTATCTAGTCCTTTTTAAATTGATTTGAAAGTAACTTATTGTTGACCAACCTCGTCTCCTTAGTTACTGTGACAGATAAGAAATACCAAGGTAACCTAGGCAATACTCGTGAGAGTATGTCCAATTTGATATAATTCAGATACTTGTAGATTCTTATCACCTACAATAATAAATTTGTATGTGAATTGAGAGTTAAATAAAAAATAAAGGGAATGGTTCAACGTATTAACAAATTATATCAACGAATCATAACAACGCTTAACAGAATATCTTTCGGGCCCTACTGTGATGATCCAAACCGTTCATGATGTTCACATCGATAAAATATATGTCCTGCAAAAATTCAACTCAATTGGATATCGGTACGTGCTTGATTCAAACAGTGGCACATAACACAGTTTTTGTCAAGTTTTCAGTAGCACTGTTTGGATTAAGCACTTACCGATATCTGATTGACTTGAATTTTTGCAGGACCATATATTTTATCGATGTGAACATCATGAACGGTTTGGATCATCACAGTGGGCCCCGAAAAATGTTCTCTTAAGCGTTGGTATGATTCGTTAGCATGATTTGCTGGTATGTTAAACCTGACCCAAAAATAAATTAAAAACAATTTTTTTCATACTATTCCCGGTGTTTTCACAAATGCGGAGAATAGTCTGAAGGCATTCCCGACATTTACACAAATATAGGAAAAGGTGTCGTAGGTATTTTTGGAGTTTACAAAATCGCGAGGAAATGGGTTATTGTGACAGGTTTTTTTGATGGCCGAAAAACTTTTTACAGTATTTTACTAATTTATGGTATAAACACCTGGACTATTACCAGTGTTTATTAAATGCCGAGAAGTATTCCTGGTACTATTATCTATGGCATTTGTAAAACATGCCGATAAACATGTCGAGGAGACTTTTCCTGGCATTTTGACACTTTTCTGAAATTTTTAGAACACTAGAAAAATCCTGATTTGTTGTAGTCCGTGTCAGTAGCACTTCTATACATTTTAGGTTCAGATCCGTCTAGTGTGGCATGACATCCTATCAATGCAACAATGTGTTGTTCAGTGCAACAGAATGGTAGGTGGTTTGTACAGGTATTTGCCAACCAGAGAATGACAGTTAATACATGTGTATCTGCTTATATCACGAGAAAGATAGTCTCTATGTTCCTAAGAATACAAGAAGCGTTCTAATTCCACTAGGACAAGGAGTCTATCTAAACCAGAAACGTGAAGGAGAGAAATACAGACCACCTAAAACTCGAATAGGATTGGAACGAGAAGTAATAATCCAACTCTAATTATTGTTGACAAACTAGTAATCCAAAACAACTCTAAGATTTGGGATCAACCCCATATATAAATAGACTAAACACCTCCAAAAAAGGTACTTACTTCTTTTCCTATGAATCGTTTGAGATTTTATTGATCTTATAGTTTTCCTTTGATCGAGTTTTCTACGAGACTACATTAATCATCAGACAACCTTCAGGCCATAGAGACAAAAGGTCTTCTACACCCTTATTTGTGGGTGACGAAACAATAAGGTGGTTGAGAAAGTAAGACGAGACTAAACCTAAAGATTAGGTTCCTTGCGAGGTAATCATACTCTAATTTTTACCCTTACACAATTGCCACAGTGTGTGGAAAAGATATAGGCAAAGAAACAAAACACATTCACAAGTTAAAGATTGCAAGAAAAGATCACAAAACTTCAGTAGTATATAAGCAAGTAGTAGATAAAAAAAGAGCAGGATCCACCCCGTCTAATTCACCCCCCCCCCCAAAAGAAAATCTAGAAACACTCACCGACGCATGTCCAACCCTTGCGGAGGCACTCATAGTCTATGTAGAAACAATGATGACCCCTATAGAGGTGCCAGGATCCTACAAAGAGAGGGGAACGACATGTAGGTGCATGAGACCCACCAACAAAGGGAAGGTGATGCCTTGCATAATGGTGGCACCAGATCTCGCTCTCATTAATTCAGATCTCCTTCTTGCTCCAGATCTCTCAGGAATTAGGACCTAAACGAGATCATTTGTGTTCAATGCCAGACAATCTAGCATCTATAAAGAAAAGTCGAGTGACCGGGTAGGAATCCTCTACAACACAAGCATACCGTAGCACCCCGTCATAATGTCTACCAACATGAAAATAGGAATGACCACGCTGGATTGACAAGAAACCAGATAATAGTTCCTTCCCATTAGAGAAATGGCTACCAACACAATAGGGACATGAGGGATACACCCCATCATCCATATGGTCGAAGAAACATCAGGGATACTCCCAAATGCAATAAGCACTACAACTCCACTCACAGTGACCGTTCCAAACAATCAATAAATTTAGTACCGTACCTTGGAGATCAACTTCCTTCTAGGATTCCCATTTATGCTGGGTAGCTGGATACACCTTGAGATGCGCAAGACAAAGATAACCTACTTCCCGATACCATGACATGAGGATATAGACTCAAGAACAAGGGAATGGCCGAAGAGACTGCTAAGTGTGCAATCCAATAGATCAATCCTCTCCTCTCTCCTAGGAGAATGTGAGTTATAAGATCCGCATGGGATTCACTCCTTCTAGCTTCTAGAAATGTGATGGAAGAACTGATCTGGTAGCACATCTCAAGTAGTACCATCAAGCATTGATCCTGCATGAAGGAGATGAGGACCTTTATTGTAGGATGTTCGCCTTCAATTTGGGTTGTTTGTGCAGAACTGGTATAACAAGATCCTGACACGATCAATGTGAGACCCCGAGCCCTAGAAAATATTAAATATAAATAATTAGTTGAGCAAATATGAATTTTGAGGATTTTATTAGACTTAAATAGTCTTGGGGGTTATAAAAATATAGAAAAGAATTAATGAGGGGCCAAAGTGAAAGAAGAATAAGTTCGGGAGTCTGGTTGAGCATTTGCCGAGCTCAGTAGGAGTTCGGCCTAGGGGTCCGGCTACGTGGAGATCCGTCCAGGTCAGCTCGGATGTGGCAGCTCGGCCATGTGAGCAGGCCATCTGGACAGACACTCTGTCAAGTAAGACAAGAGTTTGGAGTGGGCTGACGTCATGCAGCACTTCGGCATAAGAAACTAAAGTGTGTGGCTGAGTGGGCTGAGGTCAGCTGGCTAGAAGCCAAGGCTGGCGGCCGATGGGACCACCTTGTGGTGAGCGGCGCCGTTTATGTGTCTGCCACCGATCAGATTCAGATTCCTACCTTGACCTATAAATATCCTTCTCATTCCCTCTGTTTTTGGTACCACACCATTCGAGAGCATCTATACTCTCTGTTTCTCTCTCTAAAAACTCTGTCTGAAGCACTTCTGTTCAGCAAAGTCTTGAACTCTCATTTTAGAAGCTCGACAAGCACCTCTTTTGTGCTTGAGTGCTCGGCAACTCATTTGCCGTACAACCCAACCCTTAAACGTTGTTCGGTAACTCTTGGCCGTACATTCAAACAATCCAGAAGCATTCCTTTAGCTTCATTCTTTAGTTTTTAGCTCGGCAAATCATCCTCTGGATTCCAGACGACTCAGTTCACTTCAGCAAAGATTCCATTGCATCCGAACAGCTCAGCAAAGACTCTGCTCACATCAGAAATTGTTCGGCAAAATCACTTGAGCTTAGTTCATTTGACCTTCAGTACATTAAGCTCCGGTCAAAGGTATAATTATTGTTTTAACTCATTTTGTGTTCGGCTATGGCCCTAGAATACTAAATAATTGTTCGTCAGACTTAAATTCAAGTCTTGCCTTAATGATTTTGCTTCGGAAGACTCATTTGGAGTCTTACTGCATATTATTGTTATCGCTCTCATGCGCGGCCGTTATTCAGCTCGACAAGAGTTTCTGCTCCCCCAAAAGATCTTCGCCGCACAGCCATATGTCTTCTGCTCGGCAAAGCTAGCATTCAGCTAAGTTTTGCTCAGGATATGAATTTAGTTCGGCCAAGTTATGTTTCAGTCCGACCGCACTCCCATACACATACTGATTAATTGATCATCACTCTGTCCTAAGCAAATTTTGCTCTGCAGAAGTCAGTCGTTATTTAACTTTATCAGCTCGGCTATAACTCTAATTGTTCGGGAAATTGGCCCAGGGCCTTTAAGACAGTTCTCTGGTCATTTTCGACCTATAATCAATTTGAAAATCAAAACTTGAGAATCTGTATTTTCACTCTACTCAGAATGGTGTCTGAACCATGGTAGTGCAGCTCGGCATCAGGTCAGCCGACTCTGTTTCAGTTCGGCAGATCACTGATTGGTAGACATGAGTCTCCGACAGCTCATCTATGAGCAGGACATTGAATTTATGTACGGATGATACTCCGGCTAGACCATAACCCTTCGGTTATAGATTTAGTAAGTCTCTGCCAGAGTTTGGCAGCTCGACAAGTGACTTTCGGTTAGACTGAGCTCCGGACATAAGTATCCGGCAGGCTTGCTTCGGCTAGCTCAGCTCGATAATGTTTTGGTCAGTAGCTTTTATAGAATTTTGTTATATGATTTATTATCCAGATTGAGACTAGCTTTCATTGAGAATAAGGGAAATCTAGAAGCCTAAGAAATCTCTATTCAAGTGAATCTCTACATACTACTTTACTCGTACATTTCAAGTGCTTTTCCTTTAAAATAATAGTTATGGTTATTAAACCGAGAATGTTATCTTATTTCCAAA
>NMUG010005021.1:0-13417 GCA_002855965.1 Monotropa hypopitys | reverse complement strand
AGAATCATGACTGAAACAAAGCATCAAAGTAAACTCAAAGATCTAATTGGATCATCCTCTCACAACTAACAATAAGAATATACCACAACGGAAAGTACTAAAATTTTTAAATCCCATAATAATCCTCCATGAGATGAAAGATAAAACCATAAAGACCATCAAACTAGGTCTAACTAAAAATCCATAAGTAACTCTACCACTCTCAACTAACAAAGATAAATAAGAGTCTAAAACTACTAACAACAGCTGAATTATAAATAAATAAATAGAAATCTCCTTAAGGAGTAACATTCCTCAACTCTCTCTAAACGAATTGCATGACGGCTTGGCTTGGAGTGCAACCCGCTACTCATCCGGACCTGAATATAAATTACAAAATAACCAGACAAAAGATATCTAAGAGTGTCAGATACAACAGTCAATATATGCAATTTGACATGTAAAAGAAATAACTAAATACGGAAATTAAAGAAGTTGTGTCTCTCCCCAAGTATCATGTACAAAGATCTAGAATGTATCATATAAGCATGCAAGTCTCAATTGTTTTTTCTTTCTTTAAATTAAAACACCTCAATTAAAACTTCATAAGTAACAAGGAAAATAACAAAAAATCATCATCAATGTCTTAATGCTACACTGACATTATGCCCAAAATAGTGCATCAACCAACAAGTACTAACGTAATACCAATGTTCCACTAAGTACCAACCTTAGAATTAGTGACATCAACTATAAGGAAATAATAACAAAACTACCAAAAGCCAACTACTACCAAGAGAGGCTCCAAGTCGAGCTTCAATCACCAAGCACAAGATCTTCCTCTAGCTTCGTAGTGGACCGCTAATCTCGATATCTATTTTCCAATCCAAAAACAAGGAAAATAGAGTGTAAATATAACATTTTAAAATCTCAAGAAATTTAGTTAACAAAATCATACAATCAACAATCAGGTTCTTTCCATAATAAGTGCATCCCATGCATTATTCTTTCATGTGTGTTTGGCTGAAGTCCCTTTTCAAAAAGGTTTGAGCATCCCATGCCCTAAAAATAGCTATTACTATAGGCAATAGTTTGTATGCCCCGCGCACAGTAATTGGTTTAAGCCCCGTACACCCGTTGGACTTACACATGTTGCCAACAATGCCACACGTCCCACACATGCCATTATATAATACATATGTATTATCATACTCTTTATTCCATAACATACTCTTCTTTATTTCATTTCATGGCCAATCATGCATACTATTAACAATTGTATATTCCACATCAAGGCAACAAGATATACCGTTCACAATTGTATTGGAAATCAAATAACAACACTTGGACATGTACAATTAAAATGTCATAACCCTACACTCACCAATGCCGTTTAAACGTTTTTCTCCTTGCCTTTATTCATGGTCTCAATGCCTTTCACGAGAGTCCCTGTCCAAACAAATCTATAAATTTTAGTTCACATTGTATACAAATTGAACAAGGAACATATAATTGAATTACATGCTTGACAATAGTAAAATAGTCCTAACCATAGACTAATACAATCACCCTACTAAAAATCCAACATACATTTCCCAAACCATTCGTAAATACCATGTTCATACATGTGAGATTTGACAACAATATATATATATATATATGAATTCTTAAATGAACTTCCTAGATCCCAAGACTATCTAGCAACTCATATATTGTGATACCCTGACCCTAAGAATTAGTTTATTTTAAAATTTTAAGATTTTATTCATTAAAACAAAAAAAACCCAAGACTAAGCGGTCGTCAGAGTAAGGTCCAGCCATAGGAGCCCCACCTTTCGGCCAAGAACTAAAGAACCCGAGCAGCCGTGCTAATGAGCTACCGAGAAACCGGGCTGCTGAGCAACCGAACTGCTGAGCGGTCGTGCTGCCGAGCTGCTGAGCAGCCATGCTACCGAACACCTAGGACCAAACCCTTGGTCCCGTTCTTCCCTTCGGCCAAAGCGGACAAAGAGAAAGGACAAGGATCTGACATAAAGCGAAGGAATCTCTGCAAAAGCTGAGCCCTCCCAAGATTCCTGTCAAAAAGTTGCCGCCCACCAGGAATCCTGCTGAAAAAGCTAAAGGGAATATCGACTAGTCGGCTGACACCACGTCCGGACAAACGGCGTACGGCTAAAAGTTGTTGCTGCAAAAAATTTAGGTGGGCACCGCCCATTGGTCGGCCCAGAGCCCTTTTGGCGCCAAAAGAACCCCACCTATCAGGCCTATAAATATAGAACCAAAGTCCCTCCAACCTTCACACCAAACTCCCTCCCGAGCACTTACCCTCTGTTTCTCTCTCCAGAAGTTGTTCGAACATCCCTCTGTTCGGCAACCTCATCAATCGACCAAGTTATAAAGTCTTTACTTGTCCAATCACTTGGACAAGCATCCCCATACCCCTCAGTGTTCGGCCAAACTCTTTGCCGAGCACCACCCGAGCAAAGAAGAAGTTTTCAATGTTCTTTCAGTTCAGCAGAACTACATCCTACGGACAGAGTTTCAGCTCGGTAATCACTTAGGAAGACCAGAAGCTCACTCAGGTAAATTCTTGGCCCTTCAAAATATCTTGTCATTTCTGCTCGGCAAGTCCACCGAAGGACTTAGCCGCACTAGAGGTCAGCACATTAGCCCTTCTTGATTTCTGCCGAAGCACCCCAGTATTGTTATTCAGCTCGGCAAAAATACCAAGTGTTCGACACTCAGCCAAATAGTCCGAACATCCTTTTTGACCCTCTGGCTCAACTCCTTTAAGCTCGGATAACATGTTTGGATCATTTCAGAACCTCTGACCCTTCCCACATCAATGTCGACCTCCCAAACTACCAGAGCACAAGTGCTCAGCAAGGGACAGTCTGCCATTTTTAGAGCCTTATCTTATGAGCTCAGCTACATATACAGCATCTTGGGCATTTAGCCCTAAGACCTTATGATCACCTTAGTAATCGGTTCGATCTATCTTAGTACCCGAAGCACCTTTTCCCGCACTGCCAGAGTTGCCCTTGTTCCTTCGACAGCTCGACAATAAACCTTTCGGTCCAGTCACCCTTCGGCTAAGGCCATCAGTGGACCTTCGGCTGAGTACTACTTCAGCAGAAGATGAGACCTCTGGACAGTTAGGCCTCCGACCAGAAGTCGAGTTTCATCCATGAGCTCAGTCCGGAAGAACATTTTGGGTAAAAATTTATAAGTTCCATGTTTTGGCAGATTCGAGTCAAGCACTACTTTAGGAATCAAAAGTAAGAAAACCCTACTTCATTCAGGTGAATCTCTATATACCATATTTACTCGTACTTTTCAAAATTCTTATTTCCTTTGCAAATACATTTATGAAAAGTCATTGTATTATCACTTGTTTTGAGAAAACGAAATGGAGCACCAACTCTTTCTTTTACATGGATCAAACGGTCGATTCGAATGATAGAAGTTATAACTGAAATAGAGATGAAACAAAACATAATGATCATACGGAAAAGGGAACAACTATGATATTGAAATATGAAAAGGCACTCCAATGATTCAAACAACTTGATACGACAAGCATACATCAGGTGCCTGAACAGCCTACGTACAGGATTCTTAAGCGCAAAAGATGCTAGTACCACTCGGTGCAGTTATCCCTAGTGATGCCACTGGGGGCGGTTAGCCCCTGGTGATGGTATTAAGGGGGGATGAGCCCTTGGTACAAGATATTGTTTCAATTACAGAATTAATGGAAATGCAATGTAGGTTATGCCAAATTATTAAGACTGCTATACAGAATTGTTTTACGATTGAGAACTATTAATCCATGAAACTTATGATATGTTATATATTGATTCACTCTAGCTTTGGCTTATGCATTTTTCTAAAACCATTTCAGGTTATATCGAGGAGTAGCTTTGGAGCAACTTAGTTGTTTTAATGATTTTATATTCCCTTTCCTAATGTATAGGCTTTTGAGTCTACAATGATACAATCAAATTATTCTAGTGGAAAACTTATGCAATTCTCTGGATTGTTCGACCGCTTCTGCATTATTTTATTTGTTGTATGGAATTTCTCAACTCTTTTATCTTGGGCATTTGCGAGCTTGCTCGTTGGCCGGTCATAGATTCATCTCGAGAATGGGATGGGTCATGACAGAAGTGGTATCAGAGCACGAGTTGTTGAATTCTAGAGAACAAATCCAGAGCTAGGAAACGAGGCACACAAATACTAAGAACACAATGAACTTTTTTAGGAAATGACTGCTAATGTAGAAAAATATCTTATGCTATGAGTTTTGTAGTCATGTCTAGCAGCGAATCCGACTACTCTAGTGATGATGGATACTCAAGCAGCTATTCTTATGGCCGCCATGAGATAGGCCCCCATGGAGTATTGCCACTAGAGGATGAGATTCTACAAGACCATCTCTGCACTTATACAGCCAACTTAGCAACAGGAACTATAGCCCAACTCGCAATGAGGGCAATTAATCACACGAAGGCGCAGGTTCGAGCGCTTATTGAGTATTGCCTACGACTTAAAGAGGAAGCATGCATTCTGGCACGAAGATCTATCTGACGATGGAGTTTTCAAGAAATTTGAGGAATAATGATAGACTACATCAACAACTATGTAGCCCTTCAAAAGGATGGCATACTATAGGAACAAGCCCACGAGGAATTACTGCCGGACGAGGAAATGATAGAGATCTTGAGGAGGACCTCGTAATTCATCAAGAATGGACTTATCCCCATTACGATTGGCCTAGCGACTCGGACAATGAGTGATAGAATAGTAGTAGAAAACATCTGGAGTATTTTGTCATGTGTTCGGTCATACTCATGCATCTCTATTTTTGAAAGTATCTTTGCGGGGCATTCTCTCTTACTTGCTCACTCCTTTTACAAGTATTGTTATGGCTATTGAGTCCAAAAGCTATTACGTTATCATTTTTTTGCAAACAAAAGAGAAGAACATGTTAAACACTTCTTTTTTACATGGACAACCAAATGTGGAAAATATTTTATGTGATTATCGGCATGGACATGACATGTCCACAGAATACGGTCATAAGCGGATGAGAGCCCGAATGTTGGGGACATGGTCAGATACCATGCATACAGAGACATGTCATAAAGGTGGGGCCAAACCAGATGGTCATTCGGATGATATCATGTCACTATGCATATTGCAGGGTAGCTCCCCCTTGTTCTAGTACAGTGGAAACTGTAATTGGTTGGCTTGATAGACTGGTTGATAGTCCTATATCTCGGGTAGAATGCCCAAAGCAATCAATATGCACTTATTGCAGGTTCATGCGTGAAAGATGCCGGAATCTGATATGACCCAAAGGGTCAATGATACTACTCTTGAAGATATTGAGCCACTCATATTATGATTATCTGAAATGATTTACTTGTAGGGAATGATTTGATTGTCCATGAAACTAGTAACTTTGGCATGTACTGTATTCACTCTAGTTTTATAGCTTATGTGTTTTCTATAACCCTTTTCAGGATTTGAGGAGCAGCGGTGGGAGTTTTGGAGCATTATTTATTAGTTTTTGGATCATTTATGTATTAGCCATGGGGCCCTTGTTGTAACCTTTAATTATTAATCAATGAAATATGGGTAATTGCTAGTGATGCACTCTCTGGGGTTTTTATTTCACGCTTTTCGCTTTTATTTATTCTAAAATTGTTCGATGAATCCCTAAACTCATTTCTTTAGGGCCTTTAGCGAGCTTGCTCGTTGGCCAGTCATGACTCATGTATGATTGGGTCGTGACACAAGGTGTATATCGAAATACGCGAGAAGGATTTGGGAGCAGAACATTCTTCATATCGATATGCACTCAAGTGTATATCGAAATACCAACATTTTGATAGGAGGACCAGGAGATCCTATTTCGATATACACTATATGTATATCAAAATGCAAGAGAAGAAGAAACTCACTACACAACACCAAGGAAAGATCATATCGATATGCAGGTGATGCATATCGAAATGCAAACACCGCTGAGAGAATCTCAAGGATGATCGAGAATGTTTCAGCCATAACTTCCTTGTCCGAACTCTGATTGACGCGATTTAAGTTGCGTTGGATTCGCAATTAAATTATCTACGATATTGAAAAAGAGCATGCTAAATTCTAAAACGACATAATATTATAGTGGGCCTTCAAGGCCCTCAGCACATGGCTGAAATAACTTACTGCTATACCAATCTCAAACCGGGGACTCCAACTAGCTCGAACCATCGAATTTTATAGAATGGGACCCGATAATCACAATAATCCTATTTAAGAGATTATTTAAAATACTAGGTCGCTACATGCAGTGGCATACTGAACTAAAGGAAGGGTCCTTAGTGTCGGTACCCTCTCCTAAGTGGGGGGATGTGCTAGCTAGAAAGTTTGGAATTACCAACATAATAAATGTACAGATATAAGTGAAACTTTTCATTGAATGAAAACAAAAATAACATTTTGACAGATCCGAAGTACAAAATGGTGATGGCCATAAGCCGACACAAGTAAAAACCGAACAAAAAGAAAAGCAAAAACCTAATCAGCTGGAGGGTTAGCGGTTGGAGCATCAGTAGCTGCGGTGGCCAACGAGGTAGAAGGGCCAACGATCGTCAGGCATCCCAGAGCCAGGAGAGACTCATAGTCTGGGATGTTATTCATAACGGCTAGATCATCCTTGTTACTGGAAGACTAAAGGTCGAGTATCTAGCCTTTCTTGAAGGCAAATTTCTGGATAATGGCTACCTAGACCTCATAGATCTTCTTGGCCTCATTATAGACGAGGTTATAATACTTCTCCTCCGAGGCGGACACCTCGACAACATATTTGTTCATAAGGACCTCAAAATCAGCTGAAAACTTTGCATTGTCTACCTACAACTTTGCATTATCTGCCTTGAGTCGGGCCACCTCTTCAACTTGCTTGTTCAGTGCCACGCCGACAACTTGTAACTTCTCATTCATGCTGGTGATATACTTATGGGCCTCCTCTAGCTATTCCATCCCTCTTTATTGGTCCTCCGGAACAAGGCATAAGCTCGAAGGCAGTTAGAGATCCTCTCCTCCAAACCAACTACATGGGACATAGTCTGAAACAAAAGCACATAGTCACGACGGCATCAATAGTTGGAAAATGGGAAGAAGAGATTGCATACATGTGCCTGGTGTTGTACCATATTAAGGAAGCATTTTATCATCCTCTCTGGCAGCTCTGCCATGTCTTTCGACAGGGACAAGGCTTGGGCCAGGGCCATTGCCATTTCTGGATTATCTGCCATGATGTAATGGGATGTCATCCAGACCCCGTTATAAAGGAGTTAAGGGTCCCAGTCTTGAGTAGGAGCTTCCATAGTACCTGTCTTCTTCATCGGTTCCACCACCGCCACAATCTCGACAGGACAAGTTTGTACAAGAGCAACCTTGACTACCTTGACAATATGGGCCCTCTTTCTCTTCCTTAGTTTGGTAGCAGGCTTCGAAACAAAAGGATCAACCTCAAACAACCTGGTCGATGCACACGAATTTACTTGCCCAAGAGGTCCTTTGGCTTGCATCCAAATTGGGACATATCTTCTGGCCCAACAAGTTCAGCTTCTTCGGCACCTATAGAGGATCCTTCGCCAGCCGACCAGGCATCAAGTATGTGGGTGTACGATAAAGTCTAGCCGAGCAAGAATGGGGCCGAGTGTTTCTCACTGTAAATTCCTAGGGCCTCTGTAATTCGATCAACTTCGGCCAACTGCTTGAGCGACGATACTTTGTAAGGAGATGCAAGATTCAAAAACACTCTATCAGTAGAATAGTAAGGTAGAGGCAATGATGAGAAGATTGACCAGCTTACCTAGTTTGTTAGGCTCTCGAGGAACTGGATGGTAAGTCAGCATGGGCTCAAATTTGTCAGAGACTTCCATGTAGTCATTGTCATATTTATCGAAGTCCGACAACCCTGAAATGACCCCTTCTCGACTAGGTCGTCAATCGAGGTAGAACTTATGTGACTTCTTATTGAAACCTATAGTGTAATTTCCGAATAAGTCCTCAAATGCAATGGGGACCCAAGGTTTTATTCAACTTGGCGACTTCCATTACAATCTTGAAGATGTTAATCGTCACTTGCGATGGTGTGAGACTGAGCTGATGAAAGAACCGACACAGAAGAGGGTATAGAGGAAAGCTCGCTCACTCCTCAACAACGACAAGGATGGGGATATGGATATGGTCTGGTCCCAACACCAAACCATCCAGCGACACATTATTTAGGACATCATACTCCTCTTGGAAGTGCCTCACCGATGGACTGGAGGAAATAAGTAGCCAGTACTTATCAGAATGCTTCTTATGCACCATGGAAGGAGAAACTTAGAGGAAAATCCCACCATCAGTCCCTCCGGAACTCATCGTGATGCTCAAAAAACACATAAATCTATCGGGCATCTAGTATGGAGGGAGATGGTCATAGCCCCATGCTGACCTAGCACTCGTGGTGCAATTATCGCACCACTGCAAGATTGGCTGGTTAGGGCAGAGAGGTTCTCTCACAACAATAGTAAAAAGGGGCTACAAACCCCAAAAATCGTAAACATAGTCAAGGAATGCAAGTATTCATACATGAGATTTGGGTATAGATGCAGGAAGATTGGAAGTACAACGGATGCAATTGAACAGAGGCTCACCAAAATAGTATCAAGAGTGCAGCAGGGAGTTAAGAGATCTGAAAACTTCGAAACTCTTCTCCCTTCCCCCTTATGTTATATTTACAAGGGAGGAGGGGGAAAATTGGAGAGAAGTTTGAAAGTTAAAATCTGACTAGGCCACGTGGCCATCCGAAGTCAGCCAATCCCGGGGTGCCATGTGGCCAAGCATTAAATTGGGAATTTGTGGAGGCACTGCCAAATTTGGACTAATGCATGCCAAATGTCACATCGATCACAGTGTCGACCAATCATGCGGTGACATGTGGACACCTTTATGTATTCACCAGTTACTTCCTTTGGGATTCGTTTCGATGTATGCAGAATGTCAAATCAGCCGATATATCAACTAACCATGTGATGACACGTGGACAATCATTTAATATATTCTAACAACTTTATTGGGATTCGGACTGACACGTGCAAAAGTTAGCTCAACTGCATCACTAACCAACTGCGCATCGACACGTGGTGATTCATTTATTATATATGTCAGAACTCCATTAAGAGATGAGCACGCGCCTCACCAGCGATTATGACCAATTAAAGACTGGCATGTGAACCACAGCCATATCGGCACCACCTCTTGTCAGCCAATCTGAGTCAACCCCACTTTAGTAGATGCTGAAGCAAGGTTGAGGGGCTATTGTAAGGACCAAAACAATCACAACCGACTAATTGGTTAATTTCAAGCGCCATGTCCCTTTCAAATAAATTTCAAACACCATGTCAGCACAGGTAGTGGAGGGAGGAGCAGCACAGAGTGAGGACTTTCTGGCATCCGGAGGAAGGCCCGAATTCTACGATGTTCCCTTCGATCATAAGATTTTGGGGCTCTGGTAGTTGCTCCCTTCAGCATCGATCCCTCTGGTCACAGAACATAGGGCTTTAACACTACTTCAGAACAACATCTATGTCGGCCCGACAGGCGTACCCTCGACTACCGAGAGCATATTTCTAGGGTTCCATGGACAACACTTTTGGCACATGACGACTGACATGTCAAATGGCACACTACTCGAGGTTGTTGGGTGCCACCCAGCTGCCCATATACAAACTGCTTTTGTCAATCGCAATGTCTCAGATTATCAAGATAAGGATCATGCACATCGAAGCGTGTATGGACCACGTGCCGATGCATCTATATATACTAAGTAAGGGTAAAGATAGAGGTACACACAACTTCCGAAGCCAAAACTCTGTCCATTTACTTTTTCTCTCTAGAATCTCCACCTGACTTTATCATCAGAAGGTCCACTAGTGACATTGTCAGTAGCCTAACATGTTTTTTTTGTGCAGCTAACCATTCATAATGATCTTTTGATAGAAAAATAATTTTTTGGTGTTCATATATCTCTTTCAAAGTGTTCTATATTTCAAGTGGATTTTTTTTCATGAGGTATTCATTTTTCAATTCCTCATGAAGATGATGAATAAAAATCATTGTTTTTACGCTATCATTTAGGAATGCACTATTTCCGTCTTTAATGATATTACCAATTTTCATGTCATCCAAATAGTTCTCTACATTAAGTATCCAAGTTAAATAATTATTCTTTGAAATGTCAAGTACACACCAAATTTTAATTTTGATAGATTCAACATTATCTAGGAAAAATAAAATAGTATTAAAGGAATGATAGACAATAGTAATAAGAAACATGGTAATATAAAAAAAATACATTCTTCAAGAACTTTTAGTGATTCTTGATCTTCAAAATCACATAATATTTGTTCTTCTAGAATATCTATATAGTACATCTTCTAGACCATACAATATTATGTATACGTATTTGTAATGGCTCGGATTTTCAAACTATTTTTCGAAAGAGTATGAAATCATAAGGAAATAGATAAAATAACTACCATCTATATTTATTTCTCATAAACACATAACGAATGAAAAAAAACAATGAGCACATCCACATTCACTATCATGGATCTAATTGACAAAACCTTTACATTATACAACCGAGAAATAAGAAAGAAATTACAATAAATGATAGAAAAAATAACCTATCAACTACTATGGTGCTATGCTCTGATTCTAGACAAGAGAAACTGAAATGAGCAACTCTAGCCCAAAGAAAGGATCCAGTACCTAAAAATAGAGGGTTAGGCAAAAGTCTAGTAGGGAAATATATATCTAAATATATTTAAAATTGGGGTGCATGTATGCTAGGGCAAAGAATGTAAAATATGCATACATGAGGGTCTCTTTCCATTTCTAAAAACCATTTGACTCGAATCATTCTTTTTCTTACTCAAGTCCAACTTGTGACATTTTTCAAAAGGTTCAAGTTAGATGAAATCAAGGAGTTACGTTTATTAAAGCCTATCACCTCTACATTGACGAAGTGAATAGAGTCCAGAGTCAACCTTGATGAAATCAAGGGACCAACAAAATCAAAATCATATATCAATAAAGAAGTATTAGGTTTTGTCTATTTCCGAGATAGTAGCGCATTGACTAGACTAACCGTAAGTTTTCTAGTATCTTCCCGACCCATCGGGAGGGTCCAATCAAGACTCCATTGCGCAATGTCGTGGGTACAAATTACCCATGGAATGAAATTCCCAAATTAATGTAGCCAACCCAATTCATCTATCATGTTAAGGCCAATTAACACATTCATTTCATTCTTTCTTTCAATTCATCTACATTAGGTAATAGCCCTCACAATTTTTTAATTTGACCAAAAGTATGATTTCTCAAAATATATTTCCAAACATTGATTTCAAGTGCCAAAATGGTCGTTAGACCTCAGTTTCAAAACCATAGATAAACTTGCTCAAGTCAATTTCTTCAATTTCATAAAGACCCGAAAATAGGATTTACTCAAATTTGGGGGTTTTCAAATATGACATGAGATCTAGAAATTGAATCCATGAGAAGTCCAACAAGGCACAAATAAACATAGATCCTCAAGAAATTGAAGGGTTCACAAGACCCACAAAATCAAATCATGAAAACATCCTCAACCTTTTGGAAAAACATAAGGGGAAGAAAGAATACCAATATCAAAGTTACAAGGGATAGAAATCTCTACCTTAAACAAGGAAGACAGAAGACCTTAGATGAGTGTATTGCACCAATGGATGATCCAAGATCGTGGATGCATAGAGGGCGTCATGTAGGTCACCGTCGATGAATGGGATTTGCTCCAAAACTTCATGGTTTGAGAGAGAGAGAGAAAAGAGAAGGAGAAAAAGATATAGAGAGCGGGATAAATCGCATGAGAGAGAAAGGGGAGGGGGTTATCGGCAAGGATGTCTGTATATGTGTGTGTGAATGTGTTAGGTTTAAGAGGGTTTGGTATATAAATGGGCTCCCCAAAACAATTCCAAACTTCCCTTAATGAAGCACATTTTGATATGTACTTTAGCATATATCAAAATGTGTACAAGCTGGGATGACGAACAGACAAGTCATATTTCGATATATGTCTCACTACATATATCAAAATATGATTATGCGACAGACAAGGAGGGGTTGACCAGAGGGGTCACATTTCGATATGTGCCCCTCTGGCACATATTGAAATGTGAAAAGAGATACATCCACAAAGGGTCCCTATATCGAAATGGGAGAGAGAGAACTGCATATTGAAATCCAATCCAAGAATAAGCCCCGAAATGAGATAAAGCCCAAATAAAATAGGATAGACAGTCTACCTCCATATCGAAATATGAGGGGGATGGAAATGGGATGCTCTTCATTTCAAATACAAGAAGAATGAATGAACCGACTCAAGCACATACCGAAATGTGATGAAGACCAAATGAAAGAATAAAACTGTGAATAGAAATGTGAGCCACTATGGCCCATCTGAGCCTCGATAATCAACCCGAACACTTCCAAGCTCTCCAAATCTCATATAACTCAAAATCTAACCCCCAAGAAGGCTTGAATATTAATAAATCTGGAAAATACTAAGGGGAAATTATGGAGAAAATGATGGAGATTCTAAAAAAATGTCCAAAATGGATGAAGTAAAGTTATATAAATTTCTGGATCATTACAATCTACTAACCTTACAAAAATTTCATCCTCGAAATTTATATGGACAAGATAGATGACAGGGGTAAGGCTCTCAATATTCTCAAAATCAATAATTTTAAATCAAGAATCAACAATTTCGAGGGAGGTTGTCAAGCCAAATATGAACTCAACAATACGACTACATGAAGAGAAATTCGAATTTAACATTCTCACAAGAATTTCCATGAATCACAATATGTCAGAATAATAAGGGGCGCTATGATCTCAATGTAAACACAGGGAAAGAATAACCAACCCATTTCAATTTCAAGCAATAACCAACAACAAGAGGCATCTACGACAAGGGGTACGATACGATGACAAGTAATGCCATTACAAGATGTCAAATCATAGAATAAGGATCCACAGAATTAGTAAAAACACCACGCTTTCGCTACCTTTTACAACATCGACCACTCACCAAGCGATAGTTCTCAATAATGAAAGGAGCAATGACCTTGTCACAAGGACTACAATGAAATTCCCACCACTCAAATAATCCCTTACAAAAACTCCAAAATCAGAAAGTACACCATTCGACAACATATGCTGATACAATATGGACACGTCGACACGATACGGATGCATCGATACAATACATACATGCCGATACAATGCAGACATATCGATATGATATGAACAAGGTAAAGAGCCCACAACTAGTGAG
>NMUG010005020.1:0-13423 GCA_002855965.1 Monotropa hypopitys | reverse complement strand
AATCCCAAATCCAACTCATAACAATTTTATAGGAACAACGTCCTTAGAGACTATTACACAACATCAGTACTCTCCAAACTAGCTTGGTACTCGCGTGATATCGACCCAAATCCGAAGTTATTCTTCTCTCTTGACAACACTTTTCTAATCCCATGATGAGTAAACACCTTCTTCCACGAAATTTCCCAAAAGAACTACCTTGAAATTACGTTGATGCTACTATTTCCCACACTTTGCTCACAAAGGTCAATCGCCTCCAGATTTGAACAACACTTTCGTGTATTCTCACAAAATCCTCCAACATTCGAATAACTCTCTACCATAGACCACAATTTTTTTTACAGGTGCAACTCTTACCAACTTCAAAATTTCATAACCACCTACGAGTCTTACACTCAAAACTTTCCACATAACTCGTGTATCACCTTTCTAGATCCATACCCGAGTACCACTATGCGCATACATACTTTTCCACCATTCAACTAAACCATCAAAGTCATTCCAATTTCTCATTAAACGGAATATGCAAACTCTAACCAACAATCCACAACATCTCCACAACAAATCAAAACTATCCTTAAACATTGGGCAAACTTTCCACGAATATCCTAGGATATAGTCTCCCAAATCTAATCAAAAGTTTAGGCACATCAACTTTATCCTCCAGATTTCATATTCTCGAGCTCAAAACTCTAACCGCATAAAATATTTAACCATGGCCTTCATTCCTTCCTTTCTTAATCTAACATCTCTCGGTACAATTGCACTAGCCTCAACAATAGAAATTCACCATCTTGGTTACAAAGATCAAACTCACTCAAATAAGAAAATTGACAACTTCCTCTTGATATTCATCCCAACTAAGACCTCTTTTGCTTAGCCAAAGGACCACAAAATCCCACTAAGACTAGTTATTACAATGTTAATTGCTCCAAATGGCTTAACATCCACTTTCCATTTCTCTCGAAGTTTGTGTAACCCAGACGTAATAATGACCAATCTCACTTGCCACTACTTTTCTAATCGGAAATCACTAGAGTTTCCCTCAGTCAACAATTACTCTTACCACTATTTCAACATTACTATAGTCATCAATCCTTTCTTTTACCTCTTAAAATCACTCTCATCCTTTCCTTAGTGACTCAAATTTTATGTCACCTAGCTAAACCATACAACAATATATCTCGACCGAAAAGGTCTTGATAATCTTCTAATACCAATCTGCCAACCCACGAATTTTTCTTGGTGGATACATACCAACCTCTTATGTACCAATTTCTACTCCCGATTACACCAATGATTCTCACTAAGATAGTGTAATTCAAAGTACCGCAAAACTCTACTAAGGGTTTCATCTGCACTTTAACTACCACAACTTCTTCATCTCACTTTTTAATAAACCAACACTCAATATTGCTCATACTCTTTTCCAAGTCGATAACACACTAAGGTTTTCATCAAGGTTACAATCCCGAGGAATATAACTATCTATACGGACTCTACTCAACTCGACTCTCTCATCACCCATACATCCTAAAGATGCTACTCTCATTTATATCTCGACCGTAACACAGGTGACAAAACCATCAATACCGTACCAAAATTTTCTTGCTTGACATAACTTTTAACTTCCACGCTTTCCCCTACTCACAATAAGGTTTCTTAAAATTTTTTGTAAGTCACCTTAACGAATTTCTGCACTCACATTTATATTTTTACCACATGTCCAATTATGGACTTAGCATTAGCACACATGTGCTACCAATCCCCACCATTTCCGACACACATGTCACCAGGTTGTTTAACATGACATGCCTACTTTCACGCAACCATCAAACTATCGTAATAGTGAGTACATAACATTGTGATTCATTATCAAGTACTAATTGTTGAAAACAGTAAATATATACCTCTTGCACTTTTGTTTGCACCACTCGTCACAACTCTGCAATTGATGCTGAAAACCAACTATGTTGCTGTGAATATTGACCGCTTGGCATCCATACTAGTTTCACTCGAACATTTGACCCATTGCGTCTTCTCAGCCCATGCTCTCACCCATAGCATAGAACTCCACAACCGATACATCCCTTGAGAACCATTGAATCTCTCTCACCCAATTGTTGGCAAACACCCAACTCTCTCTTCACCCATATCCACTTTACAAATCTCACTTTTCCACATTCCTATTTTGATTTCCACATGACGCTTTTGAACACCAAATCATAATACGTCCTTTCTCACCACGATAGGATATACCATTTTGTTGGTTTTTGAGAACACAATTCTCAACCCAAGGATTCACTGAACACATCTCGATGAACACTACATTACTCACTGACCATTAGTCATCATCCAAATTTTCACTACTTTACTTCCTCTCCTCATTATGTGGTTTATCACCATCATTCACACCACCCAAACTTTCATAACTCAACTCCCAACACACTTCACTCTACTACAACCCAATATGTTTGGTTCCCAAATTCAACTGGCTTATTCAAAAACCACTATATTGCTCCTCCGATTTTACAAGTTTCCTCTCAGTCCTTCAATTCACAATCACCGAGTACACCTTATTTCACTCTATAAAAGAAACCAAATGAACTGCCCCTCTCGACATCAAATCATTCCAAATTTTTCCAACTCCTTTTTCTTCTCAATTCACTGATTCTAGCATGTTTGGACAAAACCACAATTCTTGCCTCAAATTTTCCCCACTCGTATTTCCATTCACCTCAAGGTACAAACATTTTATTTAGCACAAATCCAAAATATTCTGAGAGAAACCACCACTAAAACTCTTAACCAACATTCTTCCAAGAAATCACCTTAGACACAGTTGATATTACCTCTGTTAAATATGTCGATTCTGACCTCAAATATCATTTCGCAATTAAAATATCTCACTCCCAAACATAAAATGTTACTCTCACCTCTTTACTCATCAATTTATCTCCAAAATCTCACCAATTCATTCTACAACCATTCCCAATCCAAGGATTCACTAGGCATTATCACTCGTCCAACTCCTCGAAACCAAACTTTAGAAATTTAAATTCAGACCAACCTGTCTTTCTGCCATTTGCCTACGCCACTTAGTCCTCCAGCCTTAGAGTTCCTTACCGGACTCAAGCAATTTCCATCCTCTTTAATTAACTGATTACCTGCACTGTCCGATTATTGCGCAATCTTCATTTCCTGCCACACACTTAGACACGAAACATGGTGGAAACAAATGTCAGATATAAAACGCACGCATTAGTCAACACACCTCAATGACTCGAGCACGACTCGACATCCTATGATCCACTACTTAGCCACCCTAACCTTAGCATTTTGTTGTACTATGCTTTTCCACTTAACTTTCCAAGACTTGCCATTGGAAGAGAACGTTGATCAGGCATTCTTCCAATCGAATTTCAAGTCAAGTCCCATGGGTGTCAAAGACACACATAATAGTCACAAAATACTAATACCCAAACTCCCAACACTTACCTCCATCTCATACCTCAAGCACAATTTCCATTCAATCACGCGGTCCCCTAACTCGGACCTAAAATCTATGCTCTAATACCAAGTTGTAACATCCCAACTCCAAAATACACAAAATTTAAAATTTTTTGTAAACTTCTTTGCTAACTGAAACTCCAAGTAATATTTGCCAACACTAAATAAAAGAGACAAGCGGAACATCAAAACATGAATCCCAACAAGAGTTACCATTACTTAAAACCCTCAAGGGAAAGAACATCAATGGAAAAGGTTAAGATACTACAAATCCTAACACAAGTCTATAGAAACAAAAGACAACAAAAGTCTACCAAACGTGCTAAAATCAGCCACAAGCACCAAGTCTTCTTCACTCGATGACACTAGCTCGTCAACTCATTCACGCCTCTATAACTCCAGCCTTGTAGTGGACCACTAACCCTGAACCTATTTTCAAGCCAAAGACAAGGAAACAGAGTGTGAATATAATATATTTAACTTCCAGAACACAAGTCATATTAGTGATAGTAAATCATGAATTAGGAGAAATTATGACTTTCATTCCACAATGCTTCTCATGCATAATGCTTTACATATATCCAAGCCATTTTTCAAGTAAACTGAGCATCCCATGCTTTAACAACCACTACTACAATGGGTAGTAGTTCAAGCGCCCCACGTAACAACACTCGGTGTACGTCCCACATACTGTTGGACTTACATTGGTTGCCAACAATCGCCACCCGTCCCACGGAGGCATGCATAATATATTATACGTGCATATTATGCTTCTTATCACAACTCATGCATATATGTGTATTCCTATCACCACTTCATGTCATCGTTCTCATTATGCATTCATGTTCATGCATATTATTCTCATCATACTTTCATATTCTTGCATATTATTCCGAACAACAATTACACCGTTAACTTTTCATGTCATAATAAACAGTTAACTAAAACGATATTGCGAACGTACAATTAAATATACTACATCCTTACACTCACCAGAGCCGTTGATCAAACCTTTATTCTTGCCTGGTTCAAACTCTTCCCTTGTACTTGAGTAAGGCCTCAATGCCTTCCTCAACATCCCTGTCAAAACAATTACCAATTTCAATCCACAATTCGATTATAAATGGAAATCAAATAGAGAAACATAAATCAAATGATTATATGTCTTAATATACAAAGGATCATCTCTTTACGATATTATTTAATCATGTTTCAACTCCAAAACACTTGCTCAAAATTTCGGACAGAACCCCTCCCAACTAGTCGGGATTGACCTCCCAACCGGTCGGGCTGACATCCTTCAAACCCAACCGAACCCCCAACCGGTTGGCCAATCGGTTGGCCAACCCTCTGCACATCCCAACCGGTTTCCAGACACTCCCAACCGGTCGCCACCTCTGCATCCCAACCGGTTGGACCCAACATCCCAACCGGTTGCCACCCCCTCTGATGCGATTTCTGAGACTCGTGATTTTTGACGAAAAACGGTTCAAACTTCTCCAAACTCGTTCTAAACACTTCCAAACACCTCCAAATTTCAAATTCATCAACTACTAAATGTTCCTAACATCTAGGATCATTATATACTTGAATAAGACTCCATTACAACCTCCAATCACAACCAATTTCGAGAATCAAAAACCCAAATTCCTAGGTTTTCCCCAAAAACGAGTTTGAAACCAAAACCTCGATCTACTTCAAATCTGAAGTGATTTGAGAATGATATGTACATAAAGTGATTCGTACTTACGTGTGCATTAAGATTGAAGAAGGATTCTCCTTCCAATTTCTTCTCAATGCCCTTGGATTTGCCCAACTCTCTTGCCCTTGTCTCCCTTCCTCTCTAGCTTCCCATCTCTAGGTTTTTGCATAATGAAGGGATTTGGGAGCTTCTCCAACCCCAAAAATCAGATTTTTAATGCAATTTACCTATTTGCCCTTAAATTAAAAGGGTTAATACCCTTGTGTGCCATCCTCCTTACTTATATACAATTTTTGTATAATTTGGGCATTTTTCTATTATGTCACTTACATAATTAATGCTTAATTGCGCTCAAGATCTTTCCTTACTCTCTCTAAAATTCCCAATATTCTTGAATTGTTTTTAAATTAATTTATAATATGGAACGGGTATTACAACTGCGGTAACACAAACTGACTAGCCATACATATAATAACTCCACGCCACCACAGGCACGAGAATCGTGAGATAGAAAAAATAGGGTCAGTCCCCTGTATGTCTTTGCCAAGATCGCCGGTATGATGGTCTGTCCCTCAATCACAGCATCTATCCAAAAACTAACCCGCAGATCCAACTACCCATCATATCTCGGGAAGAATAGCCCCGCCAACAATACAAAATCAAAAGCATACACACGTTTGCGAGAACCGGCACGGCTGTCAGGTAATCTGGCAAAAGCAGCCCCTCGCGGATCATAATAATCTTCATCACCAAACAGACTCCATAGAAAGTCGGACCGTACTGTCGGAATCCCGTCAATGTCGTCAGAAATCAGAAAGGCCCTTTTTAGGCCCACCAATGCACAAAAAACTGTCCTGGCATTCCGATCAGGGAACATGCGGGCCACAGTATCCAAAGGAGGGTGCATCCTCAAAACAAAGTGATTCTCCTCCAAGGTAGGGGTCATCTCATGAAGACCAAAACGGAACAGACTCAGTGTCGGTATCCAGTATCTCACAACAGGTAACAGAAAGTCCGGGGCAACACGAACGGTCAAGAGACTAGCCACTCCCCCAAATAACTTCTCAAATAGAACACGCTCAGCTGGGGCAAAAGATGCCCACCAAGCAAGCAAGAGTGCGACAAAAGCTGGTGCAAAGGCCATTTTCCTACAAGGAAAAACAAGGCATCAATATCTTTCTTTTTCATATGTCTATGCAGCAACTAAACGGTAGACTAAAGAAAAGAAGTGCGAATAGTACAAAAGAAACAACGGCGATAGGTTACATTGCATACAGGATGTTTCTATCGTAACAGAACAAAAAAAGAACAAAAAGGGCTAACTACACAAGGTGCCCCGCAAACAACAGAAGAACAAAAGGGGCTAACTACAAAGTGCCCTACTGAAAAAAAAAACAAGTATGTACAGTACTAAACAAACTGCGAACAAAGAAAAAGAGTCTATGTCTGTCTGCTACTGGCACATCAGACATCTCTACTCCTGCTGTCAATCCCGCCGTCCTCGTCGTCTGGGTCGCCTGTCAACTGAACCTCTAGGGGGGTTCGGGTCATCCTGAAACATAAAAGCAAATCATTAGAAACAAAAAGAACAGTAAAAGCAGGTCTACAATAGATCTACGAAAAGACAAACAGAAAATAAACCACTATGTTTACGTACCTCGTCTGGGGGAAGCTGAGGGCCTCGTGGTACTGCTCCCTGCTGCTCCTGCCACCGCAGGAAGTTCTGGTAGAGTCTCCACTGATCCTCATCTGTAGTAGGCTAGGATGTCTAGGCTCTGCTACCTGCACCCCTTATCATCCTGAAGAAACGCTCCTGCTCAGCTCCTATCGACTCTCCGCCCCGAACAGTGGTCGTAGTGGTGAAGCGGCTGATGGATACACTCCGGAACCAGGAAGTGTAGTCTCCCCGCACCATGAACCCAGCAACGTCATAGTCTCCCGCAACCGGAGACGAAGCTAGCCCAAAAGTGGCAGTAGGCGGGCATCTAGGGATCAGAGCCTCTCCCGTCGTCTGGCGCCAGCAGTGGTCGCCCATGTACAGCTCCGAAGAGGTGTAGGAGAAAAAGGTGCACCGTCGAGATGACAAAAAGGTCTCGACCGCGTAACCTCCTCCCACTGTCAGCCAGTCAAACGGCTGCCAAGATATGTCATCCGACATGAGTAGCTCCAGCTGTGAGCGAAGCGTCACGAAATCTAACAAATCAAGAGCACACGCAGATGGACGCGGCCACCGCAAAGCACTAGGGACGATGAGTCCTAGCTCGGTGGGATGGGGGCGCCCTACGCTCATATGCTCGAAAGACCACCACAGAAGAAAGGGCCAGAACCCTAACTGTGTCGGCGAAGGGAAGCTAACTCTCCTCCTCATAGCCTGGAGGAAGGTGGCAAAAGTGAAAGACCCCCAGTCAAAGAGGGCACCGTCCGGGAAGTAAACTATCCCGACGTAAGCAACAGAAAACAAGGTGCCGTTGTTGCATAAGAAGCACGACACCAACAAGTACAAGAGCAACCGACGCTGCCGCCTGAACAACTCCGGGTCGTCTGTCTCTATGGCATAAAAGAAGTCGCCTCCCCGCAGCACTAAGCCAGGGATCCTCTTCCCTCTCATCTGGTGTGGAGCAATGCCCAAAACCCGCCATGCGTCATCCTCAGTCCCCATCGTCCGCTCAACCGGGAGTCCTCTAAACCTCAAACCTGTGACGATGGCCCACTCTAAAGGAGTGACGCCCAGCTCACAGTCGCCCAAGTGGAGCGTGTTGGTTTCACTGAACCAACGCTCGGCAAGGGCCCTCAGCAAAGTGTGTCTCGTACGAAAGGGCAGAATGGCTAAGAAATCGCCAAACCCCTGCTCGATCAAAAAATCCTTGTAGACAGGATGCGCCCGGTTGCAGATGGCAGCTGCCTGGAACCACGCTCCTCGAAAGGGTCTCTCTGGGGGAACTATCTGAGCCCTCAAATATATGGACGAATGTGACTGGAGCTGTGTCAAGAGAGGTGTATCAGAAACACGCAATCTGGCTCCCCGAAGCTCCTCTGGGAACATCGTCCCTCTCAGCTGCAACCCGACTCCATCTCTGGAAAAGGTCTCGACGTATCCGCATCGCGGTGCCTCCAGGTCATCAGGATGAGGCTCGAAGTCTACATCATCCAAATCAAAGATAGACTCCTTTCCTCCTCCGTAGGTCTCGAAGGTCCAGCCTCATCTGCAGGCTCCTTCCCAGGTCTATGCCGAGAAGTCATCCTACAAAATCAAAAGAAAGAAATTCATTAAACCCGGATAAATCAAACGATTTCAAATTACGAGAGCTAACGATACTATGAACAGAAAAGGTTGGTAATATCTTTCAATGATTATCAACGTGTATATTTGTTCATATCTCCAAGTTATGACACCTCTCTATGGCTGTAACTTAGGATAAAACCCCTAAACTTGGTAACATCTTACCTAGGTCACTGACGAAAATCCAAATCTACATGAACAACAGTAGTATCTATCCAAGACTACGAATTCATCATTTTCAGAAATTTCTAACCTAAGGTAGTATCTCTCTAAGACTATAGGTTAAATTCATCATACCCGGTAGTATCTTTCTATGACTACGTAGATCCGTTTATCTAAACCCAGGTAGTACCTTCCTAAGACTACAGGGTTGAATTTATTATTCCGAGTAGTATCTCCCTACGGCTACGGAGCTTCTTCTCTAAAACCTACAGTGGCATCTCGCTAAGGCCACAGGTTAAATCACCCGGATGCACAAGGTAGTACCTTTCTAAGACTACAAGATAGCATTACCAAAAAGTCTGAGGAAGTAACTTTCTAAGACTACAGACTTGCAATTTTTCAAAAACCTACAGTGGTACCTTCCTAAGGCCGCAGGTTAATCTTCTCGAAAGCCCGAGGTAGCACCTTTCTAAGGCTACAAGCAGGCAATCTTTAGAAAGCCAGAGGTAGTACCTTTCTAAGACTACAAGCCAGACAGTCCTCAGAAGTCCAGGGTAGTACCTTTCTAAGACTACGGACTTACAATTCTCTGAAACCTACGGTGGTATCTTCCTAGGACCACAGGTTAGAAAGCCGCGAGGTAGTATCTGTCTAAGACTACAAGCCAGGCAACTTTTAGAAAGCCGCGAGGTAGTGTCTGTCTAAGACTACAAGCCAGGCAGTTCCCATAAAACCACAAGGTAGTATCTTTCTAAGACTACAAACCGTTGCCTCCAGAAGTCCAGGGTAGTACCTTTCTAAGACTACGGACTCATAATTCTCTGAAACCTACGGTGGTATCTTCCTAGGACCACAGGTTAGAAAGCCGTGAGGTAGTATCTTTCTAAGACTACAAGTCAGGCAATTTCCAAAAAGCCGCGAGGTAGTACCTTTCTAAGACTACAAGCCAGGCGATTTCCAAAAAAAGAGCCACGAGGTAGTACCTTCCTAAGACTACAAGCCAGGCACTGCCCAGAGAACCACGAGGTAGTATCTTTCTAAGACTATGAGCCGGCATTTCCAGAAATCCGAAATAGTATCTTTCTAGGACTATGGAGTGGTAATTATCAAAAGCCCACGGTGGCACCTTCCTAAGGCCGTAGGTTAACCTTCTCGAAAGCCCGAGGTAGCACCTTTCTAAGACTACAGGCTGGCGTCTCCGAGAATTTCAGTAGTATCTTTCTAAGACTACAATCTCGATCTTTGTCCAAAAACCTAAAGTGGCACCTTCCTAAGGCCGTAGGTAAACCTTCTTTAGAGCCCGAGGTAGCATCTTCTTAAGACTACAGGCTGGCATGTTCGAGAGTTCAAGTAGTATCTTTCTAAGACTGCAGAACTAAAAATCCCAAAACCTACAGTGGTACCTTTCTAAGGCCGCAGGTTAAGCGTTCGAAAACCTAGAGTAGCACCTCTCGAAGACTACAGGTTTATATACTTTCAAAAAAATATATGTAGTATTATTCTAAAACTACAGTTTCAAAATTTTTTCAAAACTTACGGTGGTATCTTTCTAAGACCATGGGTTACCATTTCCGAGCATACATTTGCAAAAACCTATACGGGCATCTATCTAAGGCCATAGGATTACGTTTTCAAAATATCAGATGGCATCTCCCTCAAGGCCATAAGTCTAAATCATAAATCTCGGTAGCACCTTACCAAGACTACCATTTTCTAGCTCCGGGACCTCGATGGTATCTTTCTAAGACCGTCGGCCCACGTTTCCAAACAATCTTTCCCTCGATGACACCTTTCTCAGGGTCATCAGATTTAAAATACTCTCTTACAATTACAGATTTTCAAAAGAAAAATCCCGATGGCATCTCCCTACGGCCATTACCTGGGGAAAAAATTTCGTTTGCGATTGCACCTTTCTATGGTTATCGTTCAAGCTGCAAAGCGCAGAAATTTTTTAGTAATACCTACCTATGGTTACTAATTGATTTCTCAACACCTACTTTCGATAATATCTTACTACGATTATCGGTCAAGGTTTCAAAATCACACGACACTTGGGGCAAAAATTTCGCTTGCAATTGCAGCTTTCTACGGCTATCGCTCAAGTTGCAAAGCGCATAAATTTTTGGCCATATCTACCTACGGATACTAACTAATTATCGAAATTCACTTACGATATTATCTACCTACGGGTTATAGTTCAAGATTGAAAAAAAATCGACGATTGATAACATCTTCCTATGGTTATTAACTTGTTTCCTCCGTATATTTACGACGCGATCCTATCACATCTGATTATTATTTTCAATCAATCCAAAAAATTTCGACGGACGACACTGAAATCGCATCCGAAAAAGACAAAACATCCGAAAACGAGAAAAATTCTACGTCCGCAGTCAGAATTTTATTGTCGGGCGGAATATTGGCAACATGACAGTCATCGTGAAGCAGGTAGAAAAATTAAATTCGTCCGATTCAGATCCGGGATTTAATTAAGGAGGAACATCAGTCCGATCGGTTTTTCGCGCAGCTGACTACAGCCTCGGAAATCAGTGAACGGATTTTGTACGGACCTTATCTTTAAAATCTGGCATTCCTAGTGGAGCAGATTTTTAAGAAGCCGAGCAGTCCAGAAGGTGCGCCTACCGCTTCTCACTTTATTTTTCGCATCGGCACCCGATCGCCGAGAATCCCCGGGATCGAGCAGAATCTCCCACGAGCATCCGAATTTCCGTTTCTGAATGGAAAATTGAAGACGTTCTAATTATGAAGAGGACAGTATGAAAACTAAATTCGTCCGATCCATATCCGGGATTTAAGTTAGGGCAGACGGCAATCTGTTCGGTTCTCCATGCAGCTGACCAACAGCCTCGGAAATCAGTTAACGAATTTTGCACGGTTCTTGTCTTCAAAATCTGGCATTCCTAGTGAAGCAGATTTTTCAGGAGCCGAGTAGTCTAGAAGGTGCAGCCCGTACTTTTTCTCTTTATTCTTGGCAACAGAGCCGTATTTCAAAGTTTTTCCGGGAAGCGTCCGAATCAAGCCCGAGATATTTGCTATATTCGCGATCCAACACAGCGATCATGAATATCCAATTTAAAATGTGAAAGTCAGAGTTCTTCGAGGGGCCGGCCAAACGTAAACGAGGGTTTCGGACCAAAATCAGAACTCTGAGATATTTTTGCTATTTTAAATGTATTTTTATTTATTTTTTTATTTAATTTTCCGGATAATATTAACCCCAACCGACCTAGGAAGGTTCCAAAATATCACATCCAGCTCAGGGGACACGTGTCAGCTCGCGGAGCCAGGAAGCAATAATGTAGCAACTATAGTTGCGACATTTATGATTATATATAGAAATTTTCCACAACTGAAATCTAGACCAGAAAAACCACAAATAACCCTTTCAAGCTCAGTTCAACCTCTGATATTAAAGCCTCCGGGCATTTTCTTTCAAATTCGGTCCTATTTTTACACGGTAAATTGCCGTTTTGTCTCGGTTATTCTTCGGAGACTCTTGATAGTCTTCTAAATTTATAGTTCGCCATTAGTCGATCGGCTTTGCCCGACACTATGCCTTACTATATTTTGAAGAAGTTATCTTTAGAAGTTGTCTCCCGGAATTGTACAGATATAGCAATCAATGTTGCTTTTATTTGTTAAATATTCGTCTTTACAGCTTTATAACCCATATCTGTTAAAAAATTCGTCATTTTGTGTCTTTCTCCTCGTTAGAATTCGACACATTCTTGGCTCTGCCGGCTCCGCTGTCGCGTACGAGAAGAACATAAAGACGTCTTCGTCCTAAAATACCATATCACTTGTTGCCGTCTAGCTCGGATATATATTCCAGCTCGGTTATATATGATATCTTACAGATTGTTGCCGTCTAGCTCGGATATATATACCATCTCGGTTATATATGATATCTCACACATTGTTGCCGTCTAGCTAGGAAATATATTCCAGCTCGGTTATATATATGATATCTTATACCCCTGTCCATACATACATATTACAGCATAACCATTTCTATCTCTCTTCAGCGATTAACTTTCGCTTTCCCCTAAAACACTTTCAAACAAAATTAAAATCCAACATCCGTTGTCTGAAATGAAAGCTTGCAGTAGCTGTCAGAAATGGATCGAAGGAATGTCTCGTGACTCGGATCATTTCCGAAGCACTTGATATCCCGGGAGGATTTTTCCCAAACTTTAAAAAACAAGTAAAACAAAAATACCCTTCCCCCGATTTTCAAAACCCAGTCGAACCTCTGTCCGATTGGTAAAAACAATCCCTCTTCCAAAGTCCGGTTAAAACATATTCCGGCAAATTTTCATAGAAAACATTTTTCCGGTCGAAGTTCTGTCTGAATGAAAAATACAAAAACACTTTTAAATTCAAAAACAAAAATTCCTCGATCCGTTGTCCGAAGTGAAAGCTTGCAGTAGCTGTCGGAAACAGAACACTGGAATGCCTTGTGACTCGGGTTCTCCCGGTTCACTCGATATTCTTTGGAATTTTCTAAACCAAAAATATCCAATATTTTTCAGAAAAATGGTCGAAGTCCTGTCCGACCTATTTAAAAACATTCCATCTTCCAAAGACCGGTTAAGACATATTCCGGCAATTTCTACAGAAAACATTTTTCCGGTCGAAGTTCTGTCCGACTGAAAAATACAAAATACTTTTAAAATCAAATACCAAAATTCCTCGATCCGTTGTCCGAAGTGAAAGTTTGCAGTAGCTGTCGGAAACAGATCACTGGA
>NMUG010005019.1:0-13424 GCA_002855965.1 Monotropa hypopitys | reverse complement strand
CTTACCTCAATCATTCAAATATCTCAAAATTGTGTGTGAACCCAATTTATAACAACGTCTAAGGTTGAAAGAGGATTTGGAATGAGTTGGGAGGTATGGTCTTGGTGTTGTGATTCTTTTGGGCCCTTTTAATGGGCCTTGGTAGTTGTCTTACCCTCGTAGTGGAGGTTCAGGCTTGTGTTCGGGTTGTAGTCCATGTCGGTCAAATCTTGGAGATTGTCCCTCTGTGTCCTTTGCAGTTTTGAGGGTTAGAGTCTGTCATTGGTCAGTGAGGCATTTGTATCCATTGCACACCAAGGATGCATTTACATGTCTTTAGTCTTATTCCATTTTCCTGTCTTTGCACTTCTTGTATGCGGACACTTGGGCACCCACCCACCTTGTGCATGCTTGATAGTAGTTAGAAGTTTTCCTACTGAGCGCGTGGATAGCTCAGACCCCTTCCTCTTTTCCCCAGTGTTTTGTATTGCAGGGTTAGGAGGGCTTGTAGATTGGAGTTCCTGGAGTAGCTGCTGGACTTCCCTTGGAGGTTGTCTTTCCTTTGCACTTGTAGTTCTGTTTCTCTTTGTAGATGTTATAGTTAGTAGTTGTACTTTTGTTCTTCCGCTCTCTTGTACTCTTCTGTATCCTTGTATCATTTTAGTGTATTCTCTTTACTTATTGGATACCTCGTGGAATTGATAATTTGGATAGTGTGTCACGACCCAATCTCACATGAGCCATGACCGGTCAACGAGCAAGCTCGCTAAAGACCCTATTTAATGAGTTTAGGGATTCATCGAACAATTTTAGATTTGAATAATAGCGGAAAACGTGAAATAACTCAGAGAGTGCATTAATACCCACAACAGTTCATTTCTTTGGAATATAGATACAAAATAAGCCCCATCGGTTGGTACATGAGATAGTCAAAAGCTGAGATATATAAAAACAACTCAAAGAGCTCCTACTCCTGCTCCTCAAATCCTGAAAAGAGTTTTAGAAAAACGCATAAGCTATAAAGCTAGAGTGAATTCAGTACATGCCCAAATTACTAGTTTCATGGACAAACAAGTCATTTCCTGCAGTATATCATTTCAGATAAACATAGTATGAGTGGCTCAATAGCCTCAAGAGTAGTATCATTGACCCATTCTGGTCACATCAGATTTTCGGCATCTTTCACTCATGAACCTGCAACAAGTGCATATTGATTGCTTTGGGTATTCCACCCGAATTGTATGACTGTCAACCAGTCTATCAAGCCAACCAATTACAGCTTCCACGGTACCAGAAACAAGGAAAGCTACCCCGTAAATTTGCAAAGCGGTATGATATCATCCGATGACCATCTGGTTTGGTCCCACCTTATAACCTGTCCCTGCATGCATGTTATCTGCCCCTGCCCCCAGCATTCGGGCTCTTATCCGTTTATGACTGTATTCCATGGCCATGTCATGTCCGTGCCGAGAATCACATAAAACATTTTCCAGTTTTGCTAAAATGAGTGGGCAAGTGAGGAAAAGTACGAGTAAGTAAGGCATGTAAAGATTCACCTTTTTCTTGGGTCAATTTCTTTTGAATTAACACTTCAAATCTGCCATAAAACATAAAGAACACAAACTAAGCTTCTGCCGAACACTAAGGCTGCTGCCGAGCTAAACCAAGCTGGTCCGGTGCAGAGCTGCCGGCCTAAAGGGAAAACAGACTGCTCTGGTCGGCTGACCGAGCTCTGGAAATCATAGGTGACTGATGGCCTTCTGTCCAGAGGACAGTGGCCGGTTGGTGCTGATTAAGAACACATTTTATTTAACCGACGGTTTTTGGAGTTCACTGAACCGAAGGGTCCTTATGCCGAGCTAAGGCTTTGCCGAGCAAGGCCTTGCCGAGCTCACGGTCTACTGGACTAGGGGTTCTGCCGAACAGAAACTCTACCGAGCAAAAGCTTTGCCGAGCTGAGCTCTGCCGAGCAGGGGTTTTGCCGAGCAGACGTTTTGCCGAGCAACTAGCTTTGCCGAACTGCCAACAAGGGGGGTACTGGTGGACTACAGTAGTGCGGGAAATGGTGCTTCGGGCACAACAATTGGTCGAAAAGGACAATAAGGTGTTTATAAGACTTTGAGGCTAATTGCCCGAGCTACTGGCTACTTAGCCGAGCTCAAATAGTTAGAGATGCTCAGAGGTGGACTGTCCCTTTGCCGAGCAAAAGTGCTCCGGCAGATGGGAGGTCAGCAAATGATATGGGAAAGTCAGAGGTGTTTATGAGATGGTCCGGCATTGCTTGCCGAGCTGAAGTAAGTTCATCTGGAGGTTTATTAGGTTCTTCTTGGACTGGTAGATTCAGTGCCGAGCTGCCGAGCTAAGACACAGAAGTCTGGGTTGCTTCGGTTAAGCCAAAGGAAGGCTGCCGAGCTAGCTTTAGTGCGGCCAAGTCATTTAATGGACTTGCCGAACAAGAATAGGGACAAAACTTAATAAGACAAGCTTCAAGGGCTTACCTGAGATTATAGGAGCTGTTCGGACAACTTCTGCCGAGCTGAATGCTACGGGAGCACTGATCCGGACAGTGGAGTTCTTCTGGTTTACCGAACGGTTGGCCGAGCTAAGGCTGGATGGAAACTCTGGATGTTGGTCCGGAGGATTCTGGTACTTAGAAAGTGATCTAAGTGTTCGGCTAGGGGTTTGCCAGAGCACCAGGACTTCGGGAACAAGGGTTCTCTCTCTCTCTCTCTCTCTCTCTCTCTCTCTCTCTCTAGAGCTTTGAAATGCAAGATGGAGTTAGGTGGGAAATGAATGCTCCAAGGGGTTGCTTATATAGTGGTTCGGAGGGCTGGGGTGGTAGTTGAGAGCATTTAAGGTTGATTTGATGTTTCCTTAATCCTGCCGAACTGGGCAGGGAGTTGTCCAATCGAAGTCAGGTCTGAGCACCTGACCTGCCAGTCTGCAACCTGCGACTGAGTTGTCCCGTCCGTGTCAGGCGGCGGGTCAGTCCGGATGGGACGTGTCCTTGACGTCCGACAGAGCTGCCGCGCAGCCGGTTTTGCAGTGCGGGTCCGGGCTGGTCGGCTGGGCCGACCTGGACTGGTCTGGCCTGGGGTTTTCGGACAGCCTTTGGGCCGGGCTCCTCTTGGGCCTCCTAGCTTACTTCATTTAAGTTTTATTATTCTAACACAAAACCCAAGTGTTTTAAACACTAGATATAATCCGAAAAATATTTCTAATGGTTTATTAAATTATAAAAAATCTTATTTATTGGGACGGGGTCTCACATCCTTCCCTCCTTAAAGGAAGTTTGGCCTCCAAACTTGAAATAACCTATTGATGAGGAAAGTATACCTTACACGAATAACTCTGGGTACTTCCAGCGCATATCATCTTCCTTCTCCCAGGTGGCTTCGTTCCCTAACTGGTTCTCCCACCAGACTTTGACTAATGGAATCATCTTGCTTTGAAGCTTCTTCTCTCGTCGATCTAGAATTTTGACCGGCTTTTCTTCGTAGGATAGATTCTTCTCGATTTCGATTGTAGGTCGCTCCAGGACGTGAGACGGGTCTGACATATACTTGCGAAGCATAGAGATGTGGAAAACGTCGTGCACGTTAGCTAGCTCTGGTGATAATGCTAATCGATAGGCGAGTGGGCCGATCCTTTTAAGAATTTCGAATGGTTCAACAAATCTAGGATTCAACTTTCCTCTCTTTTCGAATCTGACGACGCCCTTTATCGGTGATACTTTGAGAAATACCTTGTCGCCTTCCTGAAATTCCAATTCTCTGCGATGAGTGTCGGCATAACTCTTCTGACGATCTTGGGCTGCTTTTAGTCGGTCCTGAATAGTCTTGATCTTTTCTGTGGATTCCTGCACAATCTCCGGTCCTGTTAATTCTACACTCCCGACCTCTGTCCAATACGATGGTGTCCTGCATCTCCTTCTGTATAACGCTTCAAATGGTGCCATTCCTGTACTTGCTTGATAACTATTGTTGTAGGCGAATTCTGCTAGTGGTAGATGTTCTTCCAACTTCCTTGAAATTCCAATGCGCAGGCTCGTAACAAGTCTTCTAGGGTTTGAATGGTTCTTTCTGACTGGCCGTCCGTTTGAGGATGAACGGCTGTGCTGTAATTGAGTGCCGATCCCATTGCCTTCTGGAGTGATTTCCAAAATCTGGATACAAACTGCGGGTCTCTATCGGACGTGATGGATACTGGTGTGCCGTACAGTCGAACGATTTATCGGAGATAGGTGGTTGCCATTCGGTCCATTGAATAAGTATTCTTAATCGCAATGAAGTGAGCAGACTTGGTTAAACGATCTACTATGACCCATATAGCGTTGTTGCCTTTCTTGGAACACGGTAATCCTACGACATAATCCATAGTGATATCTTCCTATTTCCACTTTGGAATAGGCAAGGGTTGTAATAATCCGGCGGGCTTCTGACGAATAGCTTTAATCTGTTGGCACTACAAGTATCGACTGACGTAGCTAGCTATATCGCGCTTCATTCTCATCCACCAATAAGATTTCTTCAGGTCCTGGTACATCTTCGTCTGACCCGGGTGTATTACAAACTTCGAGTGATGGCCATCGTCCATGATCTTCTTCTTGATTCCTTCGTTGTTGGGGATACACAATCGATTCCGAAATCGAAGAACTCCGTCTATCAGGGTGAATTCGCTTTCTGGATTGATTCCTTCGCTGATCTTCATAAGCTTCGGGTCACTTCCTTGCCTTGATTTGATTTCTCCTAAAATGGTTGGTTCAACAATGATGGTGTTGAGATGTCCATGTTGTAGATGATCGAGCTCCTTCTTTCCTTTCCTGCTTAAGGCATCTGCAACAGTGTTGGCTTTTCCAGGGTGGTACTGAATGTTGAGATCGTAGTCCTTCATCAGTTCCAGCCATCTTCGTTGTCTGAGATTCAGCTCCTTTTGGGTGAAAAGATACTTCAAACTTTGGTGGTCGGTAAATAAGTTGCAGGTGACTCCATAAAGATAGTGACGCCAAATCTTCAATGCGAAAACTACTGCGGCTAGTTCCAAGTCGTGAGTTGGGTAGTTCTTCTCGTGAGGCTTCAGCTGTCGGGAAGCGTAAGTAATAACTTGACCTTGCTACAATAGAACACATCCGAGTCCTCTAAGTGAAGCGTCGCTGTAGATTTCAAAGTCTTTTCCTTCCCGAGGTAGTATAAGAATAGGTGCTGTCGTAAGTCGCTTCTTCAGCTCTTTGAAACTCCCTTCTCTGGTTTTGGTCCAAACAAATGGTTCTCCTTTTTTTGTCAGCTCCGTCATAGGGGTTGCGATCTTCAAAAAGTCTTTGATGAATCTTCTGTAATAACCGGCGAGTCCAAGGAAACTACGAACTTCGGTCACTGAAGTCGGCTTGGGCCATTCTCGGATTGCTCCTATCTTCTAAGGGTCTACTGAGATTCCACGTTCATCGATAATGTGCCCGAGAAATTGGATTTTCGTGAGCCAGAACTCGCATTTGCTGAACTTGGCGTAAAGCTTTCTCTCCTTCAGGGTCTGCAAAACGATCGACAGGTGCTCCACATGTTGTTCTTCATTCTTGGAGTAGATGAGAATATCGTCAATGAATACGATCATGAAGTCGTCGAGGTAGTTGGTGAAGATCCAGTTCATCAGGTCCATAAACGATGCAGGTGCATTGGTGACGCCAAATGACATAACTAGGAATTCGAAATGCCCATACCTAGTACGAAACGCCGTCTTTTCTACGTCCTCTGCCTTAACCTTGAGCTGGTGGTATCCTGAACGAAGGTCGATCTTTGAGAATATTTTGGCTCCTTACAGTTGGTCGAATAGGTCGTCAATTCTTGGTAACAGATACTTGTTCCTGATGGTGACTTTGTTCAGCTCTCGATAATCGATACAGAGCCGCATCGTTCCGTCTTTCTTCTTGACAAGTAAAACTGGTGCTCCCCATGGCGACGAGCTAGGTCGGATGAAATCTTTATCTACTAGTTCTTGAAGTTGCGCCTTCAATTCCTTCAATTCTACGGGTGCCATTCGATAGGGTGCTTTAAATATTGGTTGGCTTCCTGGAATAGTCTCGATACTAAATTCTACTTCTCGATCAACGGGTATTCCTGGCAAGTCTTTGGGAAATACGTCAGAAAAATCATGAACTACGGGGATATCAGATATTAAGTGAGCACTTGGTGTTGTAGACAGAACGCTGCAAAGGTAACCTCGGCATCCTTTCTGCAAAAGTCGTCGAGCGCGGGCCATGGACACAAAACATGGGGGTGATGTGACTCTTTCTCCTTCAAGTTTGTCTTCTTCCTCTCCGAGTCCTACGAAAATTATACACTTGCTTGCGCAATCGATCTTGGCCTTGAATTGGGACAACCAATCCATTCCAACAATCGCATCGAAATGGGATATAACTAGGGGGATAAAGTCGATCGTGGTACGGGTTCCATTCATGAAAACATCACAGTTCCTAAGAACAGATGAGCATATGACTCCCTTGCTCATGGGTTGAGATACGAGCAAGTCAAATCCTAAGAGTTCAAGATTTATACTAATTTTCTGGGAGTGAATTTTCGAAATGAACGAGTGAGTAGAACCTGAGTCAAATAAAGCATAGGTAGGAATTCCACAGACAAGAATTCTTCCTGCCACCACGGCTTCGTCGTTACGGGGATCTCCGAGGATTAAAGCGAAAGCTCTTCCCTGACGCTGGTTCTGGTTGTCTTGATGGTTGTTCCTTGGTGCACCCACGGGTATCACATTGGCTCCCGTTGCTGGCCTCGAACAATCCTTTTTGAAATGGCCCTCCCGGCCACAACCGAAACATGTTAAGGGTACTCTGATTCCCCCGCCTTGGTTTCCCATCCTCCTTTGATCATCTCTTCTTCCTCCAAAATTTGCCTTCTTCTGCGGACCAACTTTTCTGGGTCCTTGGTTTTGCCTCTTCCGCTCCAGATACCGTCTCGTCTCTTCCACGTCGTGTTCGACTAACAGGGCTCGGTCCAAAACATCAGCATAAGTCAATAGTTGGAGAGGTCAAACTACCTTCCGAATCTCCGGCTTCAATCCGTCCTCAAAGCGTCTTGCCTTCATTTCTTCTGATGCCACTAGGTACGGAGCATAGACAGCAAGATTTGTAAACTCGTTTTCATAGGCAGCCACCGTCATCATCCCTCGCTGCTTGAGGTGCTCGAACTCCATCCTCTTTTCAGTTTGCATTGCCCTCGGCATAAACTTTTCTCGAAAAATTTCCAAAAACCTTTCCCAGCTCATCTCTGGCTCCATGGTACTCTTCAGACTCCACCAGCGGTTCGCTTCTCCTTCTAGCAAATATGATCCGATCTTTACTCTTTGTTGGTCAGAACATCTCAGTAGTCGGAAGTTTTTCTCCAAGGCTGCAATCCATTCATTTGCTCTCACGGGGTCCATTCCTCCCTGGAAGGTAGGGGGTTTCAGCTTCAGGAATTCCACTGCTGCAAAGTTAGCCGCTTGTTCGATTGCGTCGACTAGCGCTTCCTCTTCGGGGTTTGGTGGTTCGTTCACGGGTCCTGGATGGTTGAGATATTGATTGAGCATCTCATGCTGGGTTTGAACAGTCACGGGTCCTGGATGGTTGAGATATTGATTGAGCATCTCATGCTGGGTTTGAACAGTCCCAACCAACATTCTGACTATGTCGCGCAATTCGGCCACCTCGTCGTTTCCTTGATTGTTGTTGCGAGTGTTAACTAGAGGTGTCAAACGGGCCGGACCGGCACGGGCACGACACGAGCACGACACATTTAAAATGGGCACGGCACGGCACGGCACGCCACGGGCCGGCACGGCACGAGCACGTAATTTTTGGTGGGCCGGGCCGGGCCGCAATTTTGTAACCATTCTGCTTTCGAAAAGATTCTTCAGTTAGAGATATTAAAAAGGATTCGATTAATTTATCATAGAGATAAGAGTTCATCATGAAATCGAAATACTAAGCATGCCAGATAATAATAAAAGACTAATAATGCTATTCGCTATCCGAGTAGTTTGGCCACTCGTAGGGTGGGAAAATCCACTCCTCACGATCAACATCATCGACTTCCTTGTCTTCTTCATTTTCACTTGGATCCTCCTCGGGATCTTCTTCGGGAACATTCTCCAAATCGAGGTCCCAACCTTGATCGTGCCACTCCATGGGCTCTTCCTCTTCCTCAGCTATTTCCTCTTCCTCTGATGGGGCTTCATCATTATTGTCGTATAGAACTCGATTCCTTGCTCCCTCTATGAGGTACTCGAACTCCCAATCCTGGATGGACGCTCTTGCTACTGCACAAGATCGCTCTAATAGCCGTAGGTGATAATTGATCATTCTCCAAACTTCTTCTTCCGAGTTATCTTCGCAACGCACTGCTACTTGGGCTACGAGATCAGAAGTGATTGTTACCGAATTAGCGTGTACTTGTTCTTCAACTTCCTCGCTTACTATGTAGATATCTTCTGCTTCCTCCGGTACTGCTGGAGGTGGTGCTACCTCATGACCGCTTTCTGAATCGCTACTCGAGAAATCACTGGTAGCATAGTCGCTTCCACTGCTAGACATAGCTAAAATACGCATATGTAACAAAAATAAGTTCATCACCAAGGGTTAGCAGATATTTCTAACGTAACTAGTGAGTGCCTTGGTCCTATCTCTGAGTTTGTTCGAAATCCGAAAACTCTTGCTCTGATACCACTGTTGTCACGACCCAATCTCACATGAGCCATGACCGGTCAACGAGCAAGCTCGCTAAAGACCCTATTTAATGAGTTTAGGGATTCATCGAACAATTTTAGATTTGAATAATAGCGGAAAACGTGAAATAACCCAGAGAGTGCATTATTACCCACAACAGTTCATTTCTTTGGAATAGAGATACAAAATAAGCCCCATCGGCTGGTACATGAGATAATCAAAAGCTGAGATATATAAAAACAACTCCAAGAGCTCCTACTCATGCTCCTCAAATCCTGAAAAGAGTTTTAGAAAAACGCATAAGCTATAAAGCTAGAGTGAATTCAGTACATGCCCAAATTACTAGTTTCATGGACAAACAAGTCATTTCCTGCAGTAAATCATTTTAGATAAACATAGTATGTGTCACGCCCCGGATTTTCAAACCATTTTTTTTGAAAAATGTTTATTAAATGGGGAAAGCAACATGGCTCATCACAAAAGAGAATAAATTCTACGTTACCACACCTCTCATTGCATCACACATGAAAATCCGAAGGTGAATAAATAGATAAAAGCATGAGTCCAAACCATAGAATGAATAGAAGAGAATATAGTGCCAATGTTTAAGTTATTACAAACCATGAGTCTAGTACAACCCTCAAAATGGGGTATTTTCAAAACCGAAACAAATGCATAAGTCTTGATGGCTACCAAAATTCCACAATCTTCAAAGAGCTCCCAAATCTTCACATACCGGATTCTTTCCTGTAGAGTCTTTTAAAAAAAGGGCGTGTCACGCCAAAGTAGGAAATATCTATAACTAAGATGTTAATAATTGGCGTGACTAGTGTGTGCCATGAACAGAGTTACATCAAAGCATGAATGAGCTACTAGATGCACGACAATTGATCCCACTACGATACACATTATCCATTTACAACAAAGGAGTGTGAGTATGAACCAAAGAAGAGAGTAGCAAGACAAGTACTCTAACCTACACAAGTATTTAATTCCATTCCTCTTTATTCATCAAGCGTGATAGTGAGTCTAATCATGTTCCAAGACTTGCATAGTATCATAACAAAGGGAAATCCATCATAAGTATATTCCGTAAAGTCATCACGTATCGTCAATCGTCACGTAGTGTCAAGTATAGTCACGTATCGTATCCGTCATTCCCAAGAACGTTAGGAGGGTTAACGTCACCCCCATTGTGTACAATGTCGTGGAGGGAGCAACCCTCCCGAGAACCCCATCATAAGTCCGTTCTCTTATAAATCCTAGCCGGAGGCTAGTATGCCAAGGGAGTACCAAGGCCTTTCTTGTGTCAATTTCTTAGCCATAAGCTAGTATGCCAAGGATAGACCAAGGCCTTACTCGTATCGATCTCCTAGCCATTGGATAGTATGCCAAGTGTGAACCAAGGCCTTTCTCATGTGTCGATCTTCTAGCCATTGGCTAGTATGCCAAGGGTGAACCAAGGCCTTTCTCATGTGTCGATCTTCTAGCCATTGGCTAGTATGCCAAGGGTAAACCAAGGCCTTTCTCATGTGTTGATCTCCTAGCCATTGGCTAGTATGCCAAGGGTAAACCAAGGCCTTTCTCATGTGTCAATCTCGAATGTACTTGTTAATGTAATTTCATTACACAAGAGGCATAGTCATCCATGAAGTGATTAATTTCACATTATACATAGTATATGCCTCATACCCATTCATTTGTGATTAAATGTACTTAATTACACATGAGGGACTCCAATTAAACCATTCAACACCCTTAGGATCAAAACCCCCAAATTTCCCAAATTAAAGTGCCATGATTTTAGGGCTTTTCACATGAGGGTTCACAATACAAAATTGAATTCATTAATGGTTAGACATGACCCTAGGGACTCCATTACACCCATTAATTTCATTGTTAGACCACAAATCCTAGGTCAAATGTCACAACCTTTCATACCCACGAAATTGGTATCAATATGCAAGAGATTCAAGGATAGGGAGAGAGAGCACAACTAAAAACATAGAAAGCCATAGATAAGTCCTACCTTAGAGGAGTTTGAGAAAACCCTAGACTTTAGAACTTCGACGGATGACAAAATGGTGGTGCTTCACGTGTAGATCCGGAGACGTAGAGCAAGGTTTCTTCACGAAATTTCTTGATCCGGGCACTCTAAAGCCTTGGATTTGAGCTTGAGAGGTGGAGCTCCAATGGAGTTTGAGAGAGAGAGATTAGAATGAGGAAAATGAGAGAAGAAGGGCATTCTGGACGGATTTTAGGTGTTGGGTCGACTTAGGGTGAAAAGACAACATTGCCCTACATTTAAAATGCAAAAATCGCACAATAGCACTTCCCCGTCCGGACGGAGGTCCTCCCGTCCGGACGAATACCCCTCCCCGACCGAACGGACAGTGCAGAGGTTCAGGACGGACCAACACACTGCCAACCCTTTCTGTAGTTCGACCCCGTCCGGAACACCTGCAACCCCCGTCCGGACGGGAAACTCCTGAAAGCTCCAAAAATGGCTGCAACTCTTCCAACTCCTTTGCGACGCGCCGAGACACACTTCCCCAATGTTACATACATTTTCTCGACGACCTAAGGCTATTCCACGGTCTTCCAAAAGAATCATAAACGTCGATACATAATTAATAAGTAAATTAACGCGTCGAATTATATTTAACGAATGGAAAATTTGGATCGTTACATCTCAACCACCTTAAAAGAATTTCGTCCCCGAAATTAACTACAGTGGGAGTACAAAACACAAAAACAAATGCTAAGCGACACAAACAATTAACTTAAATCCAGAAATTTAGCGCGAATTTCATCCTCTCGCTCCCATGTAGCTTCTTCGACTCCGTGATTACTCCACAAAACTTTCAACAATGGTATGGTTTTGCCCCGCAATACTTGCTCTCGCGAGTCTAGGACACGAATGGGTCTCTCTTCATAGGAAACATCGGCTTCGAGCTCAATGTTGGACCAATCTATGACGTGTGAAGGATCGGGCTCATACTTTCGCAACATTGAAACCTGGAAAACGTCATGGACATTCGAAATGTTTGATGGCAAAGCAAGTCGATATGCAACTTCTCCAATCTTTTCTATGATGTCGAACGGGCCAATGAAACGCGGAGTCAATTTTCCCTTCTTCCCAAAACGTGCAATGCCACGGCGAGGAGATACTTTAAGAAATACGTGGTCACCAACCTCGAAAGACAAAGGAACACGATGTCCATAGGAGTAACTTTTGTAATGACTCTGCACGGTCAATAATCTCTGGCGTATCATTTTGATCTGCTCGGTAATCTATTGCGTCACCTCCGGCCCAACAATAGTGGACTCACCAACACCTAACCAACGCAAGAAACGCCAAAGAAGAACCGGATTCACGCAAAAGGAATCGCCCTAGAGAGAGTTAAGAACTCCAAACGAAAAGATTTCTCGTGCATCCATGCATTCACCCATTGCTCGATCAAGAAAGAAACGTAGAATTCCAAACAAGAAGTAAGGTACGAGTGCCAAACCGCAAGAATAATACCACAAAAAATTTATACGAAGACCCAAAAAAAAACATCACAACACCAAAAGGATAAGCCGTGAGGATGTCAAAGTGCTGAAATGCCAAGGATACGAAGGGACACGGCACGGACACGCCGACACGCCGAGGATACGCTGACACGCCAATGATACTCCTAGGACACTCCAATACGCTAAGGACACGCCTAGGATACGCGGATACGGTACTGATACGCGGATACGGTACTGGTACTCCGATTTTTCCAAATATTTTTCTAAAAATTTTGAAAAACAAAGGAGCGATTTTCGACTACCGCAAAGAAGTCCACAATGACTTTATCTCCACGAACGCGCAAAACAACCCCGAAACAGGTTTCCGAACAAGGTGGGAACAATCCAATCGATACGAAGCAGGATTTGAAAGCAAGACAACCCGCAAAGGATGGTCACACAACAACCGTGCCACCCGAATCACACCAAATGACCACAACGCCACCAAAAGAAGGATCCACAATCAAAATCTCACAAACCAACCCGCACATACCTAGCGCGGTACCAGAATGACTAAGAAGTTTGATTTGAGATGTGCTAGTCAGCCACCTTCTCAAAACAATCCTTCATGTTCATTCCTACACCACATGACACGGACTACGCACACTGGACATGACAAACATCACTACAAACCAAGTCGATGCAGTCGACTTGAAAGAGACACATGCATTCTACCCCAACACTCATAACACAGCCGCATAATACAAAAGTAAACTCATCTCACTGATCACACCAACCACAAACCAATCCTACAACACACTCGCAAACAATCTCTAAAGAGAGACAACACCGTAGAACGGGAGTGTCCAAACTCAAACAGACATGGCACCAACGGATGCGACAGCAATCTGGATTTGTACGAAGATATGGCGAACAAGAATGAACGCAAGAAGATAACCCGCAAGACAAGAGTGCGCCAAACAAGGGTACGGTTCCCCAAAACAAACTCTACGAAGTAGATGATTCTCCACACACAAGACGAACAATGCATTACCACTCCAATAAGCGCTACAACGATAGACATACTACAAACAGTCGACAAGAAGATGACAACAGCCATTCGCAATGTCAAAAGTTGGAAAACAAGGAGCAAGAAGATTTTCTGAATAATGCACATCTTCCACAATTTCCACCAAGTGCCAAATGAGGAATAGGGGAAGTCAATCCGTACACCATCAACGAA